>NCKU01000103.1:0-64982 GCA_003675995.1 Dinothrombium tinctorium | reverse complement strand
GTGCTCGATGTAAAGTACACACGAGTGAAATTGGCGAAATGAAATTAAAAACGAATGAAAAGAAAAAAGTGAGCGGGAATTAAGAGTGAAGCAATGTGCAAAAGGCGAAGTCATTAATAAGTTTGAAAGTTGATATGGAAAAAGGTAGCGTACCGTGAATAATTGTTATTTAGCGAGTGGCTGCTGGCCGAGGAAACTCGAGCCAACATTTTCGGCGAGCGCAAATTGTTCGCTTTGGCAGCTTCAGCAGCGAGAGCGTGCACATTCGCGCTCACAGAGTGTGCTCGATCGCGTTCAACACTCAATGGTCGAGAGAGTAGTACCGTTGGTTTCGCGCTGCGGAGTCAGCTTTCTTCAACAACACACGCACTCGACAACACACTATAAGCACTCATTCGTTAAACGTTACTCGTACTAAACTCCACTCACACAAATTCACGTCCTCGCCGAACAGTCAGTCAGTCCTCGTTCAGCTGCACACGTTTTACTGGTTCTTCGTTGCTTCATCGCTGCCATTCTGGAAAGAAAAAAAAACTTTTCCAACATAAAAACAACAACCGTTTCGCAGCTCTTCTTCATCGTTTTGGTGCGTTTTGTTTAACGCCGAGCAACTTTGAAAAACTTTTTTTCGGTGCGCGTTTTCAAATGCTTCATTTACTTGTTGCGTTCTGCTTTTCGGATTAACTTGTTTTGTCTCGACTCACGAAAAAGAAAAAACTAAATCAAAACTAAATTAAAACATTGGCCTGTGCTGCAGCAAGACACTTTTTCGCTGAGAAGCTCGAAGTGATTTGTAAAAAATCTTTTAGTGAATCACTAACTTCCGTCGAGTCATTCGAAATTTTTTCAAGCATTTGTAATTGTGTTTTTTTAATGTGATCGCTGTCAAAGTTTCATTCGCATTTCGGATCGAACGTCGAGCGAGTTTCTTCTTCTCAAAAAAAGTTTACATTCAAAACGCTTGGCTTTGTAAATCGACGAAAACATCGCTCGAATTTAGGATTCGAACGTTGTGCTCGTTTTGAAAAGCAAAAATTGCTTCACTCTGATTTCGAAAGGTAAGCTTTTCAGTGAATTTCGGTGAGCTTTCATTTACGCTTAATTAGAAAACATGAATTGAAGTTTGACAATCGACCTCTCATTAAGCGAACTAAAAACGCATAGCAAAACGCCAGAAATGACAGTTTTGGGCATCGACTCTGCGCTCGAACGCTGTTTTAATTAATAAACGAACAGTTAAATTAGGCGATGCTATAAGAGCGGGCGAAGAGTTGTTTGTAAATAGCCAGCAAAGCGATCTCGTTGGAAGCCACTTGCTTTCGTTTTTCGGTTTCAATCGATTACAAATCGGTGCGCTTTTATTGCGTCGTTAGTGTAGGGGAAAAGTAAATTTTGCAAAGTTAAGAAAGAAGAAAAAAGGAACGCAGAATGGAATGTTGTTGCCGCTGCGGCACACATCATCGCCACGGGGAGTGTCGCCTTTGGGAAAATACCCGCTCGCTTCTTCTTCGCAATTTCGCATTTCCTCTCCGCAAAAATGTCGCCCGTCGTATTCGATGTGTGTACGCTACGAGCGTAACCATAAACTGCATAACGTGTGCCATTTCTCAGAACTTAAGTTAATGTTGCGTTTAGAGTAAGACATTTGATTAATAGAAAGAGAATAGAAGCGACTGCTTTCTTCGCTTTATTGCTTCTTCTTCTTCTTGCGTTCGCCTTGTTAAGCGTTTTTTAAGGAAAAAGTGCGAGCGAGCCGAGCTTTGAGAAACTTTTGCTCACCTTCACTCGCTTTTGCATTTCGAAACGAGAGGAATGCGACCAAGTTTGAACACTTTGCTGCAATCGGTTTGTTTGTAAGCGGAGGACGAATCATTGACACATTTGAGTAGAGGTGTGCGCTTGTTGATGGCTCGTATTGAGTAAGAAAATAACGTTGCGTAAATGTTAATTAGAGAAGAGCGGAGAGAAAGTAAATAAATGTACTTGTGTTTGTATTTGCAGCGTTTTGAAAGCGAATGAATGGAAGCAGAGCGAGAGAGAGAGAAAATGAGAGATGGGAGCGAATTTTGCCGAACACTGCAATAATCTCGTATTATGGCGTACATTCATTAATCTCATAGTTTGGCTCGCTTCTAATGAAGCAGCGAATGGTTCGACGACATCGACGACATGTGATGTAAAAAATAACAGAAGCGAAAATATTTTGTCGTTTGTGCTGTTTGATCGGCGTTCAAAAAGCAGGCCATCAAAGCGCAGCAATGAATGAAAATACCTTTCGCTCGCTGCCCGCGCCTCACCCGCCGTTCCCTGCGCTCGATGCAATATTTTGCTTTGCTTTCCTCTCGTCTTTTTAAATACGGTTGCGATAGAAACACTTTCAACAGATGCTTTCTTGACAGTTTGCTCGGCGTTTCGCCCGCTGCTGCAATTGATACAATTCGCTTTTTAAAGCTTTTTTTTCCTCTTCTCTTTATGTTTTGCACTGGATGATTATAATTCGCTCTCGATTTTCACAACAAACTACACTATCAATCGATGCTCGCTATTGATTCGCGTTGCTCTCTCTCTCTCTCTCTTAGCCTTTCTCTTTACACTTTCGCAGTCGAAAACATCGAATTAGACGCGCTTTCCACAATGCATATTCGCCTCGAGAGCGGACAAAAAGCACGCACATCGAAAACGTTTCGCTCACGTACTACAATCATCTCAGATTTGATCGTTTTCTTAGCATTACGCCGCTCGCATCGTTCGCAAAACAACATCTCATTTCGTGATTTTAATATGCGATGAAAATCCAGTGAAACAATGGTGTTTGCAGGTTGATAGCGACGAATAGTTGCGATCGAGGCGAGCTTATAAATTCACTCGGCGGCTCGGCGCTGATGTTCAGCAATTTTTAATATTACTTTGCACAAGTTGCTCACAGCATCAAACGCTTTTGATCCGATTTGATCCGACATCACTTCGATGCGAACGATTTAAAGCGATTGCAGATGCGACGAACTTTCAAAGTACGTGATTTATTGAAACAGTTCAACAAACACTCGCTACGCTGCTATTTGTCGACTCTCGTGTGCCGTAATACAGTTGTTAACTTGAACAGAAAGACGAGCAATTATAAGCAACGCTTGCAGTGAGCTATAAAACTTATTACCATATTTAAGTAATAATTGAAAATGAACAGCGCAAACGAGCTATTTTTATACGAACGTGAACTCGCAAATTTTCTTTATTCACCACTTTGTATTCTCAAACGCTCGATGTGAAACTTTTTTTTTTGCTCGCGCTGTCTGCTGCCATTGTGTTTTGCGATCACATTTCACGTCCGAATCCCGCTAGAGTTAATTAATGTAACGCTTGGCAGCATTCGAGCGGCTAAACAGTATTATTATGTATAAGCAAAAAACAAAGCTCGAAAAGCACAGCAAGATGATAACAATGGCGAAAAAAAGTAGTTTTTGAAATTAATCTAAATAATTGAATCAATAAATTGCCACTGTGATACAAAACCGCTTGTTCTCTCTCTCTGTTTAATCACTCATTTTTATCGAGTGCTAATTTACTTCGCTCTCTTGTTAATACATGATATATATATCAAAGCATTCATCAGAGAAGCACAAAATTTGATTTATAATTCATTCGCACTCGATTCCGCCTTTGCCGTTATTTCGAATTGGCGAGCTCTCGGCTCTGAGTTCGCGAATTCCGCGCGCGTGTGTTTTCCTCTTTTCGCCCGCGAACACAAATCTGTTTTTCTCGTCTCCTCGCTTTTTATTTAATTTCTCTTAACAGTATTTTGCCGTCGAACGAACGAACGAACGAAATGCATATTTACACTTTTACGCACGGATTGCGCTTAAATAGTATAAATCGCTTTATTTGATTTTGGCTACGCGGCGTAAAGTTTGCCAGCTTCTGTCTGCCGCTCTTTCGCTTTTATCCGTACGTACAATGTGTACACACATCACTCTCGGTACAACGAACCGAGAAGACCGAAGGGCACAAAATCAGGACGCACTCGGTTAGAAATAATGCGGTAATACAGTTTGCGACCAATTCTAGTCAATATATCTTTCATTTTCACTTTAAAAACTGCGCTTTACGCTCTCGACACAATTTCAATACAAACTCGAGCGAACTCGCGTAAACACTCGCCACGCTGTTTTTCGAGGCAAAAGTTTACGACTGTTTAAAATATGACCACTTCTTTGCTCGCTGTGATTACGGAATCAAATGTCAACAATTTAATTTATAGCTGTTAGAGGAGAAGCAAAAACGGAATATTTTTGCTTTTCAAACTCTTGGCGAAGTTTTTTTGAATGCGAGTTTTCGAAGAAAAAAAAGCGCTAACATCTGTTGAATTTGTTCTTGGATATCTTAACCATCGGTGTCCCTGTAAAACTACTCGCACTCGGTGCGAAACTTTGTGCTTTCTTATGTTTCGTATTCAGTCGAACAAAACAAACGCTTCTTTCCACTATTGATCACCATTTGAATTCAGTTCGCGAGAAGAACTGCATCACTCTGAACGTTGTTTTAATTGCAAATGCTGAGAACAAAGTTTTGCTCGCGATAAAATGAAAATAATGCGATTTTAAAATCAAAACATAGCAAGCGTTTGTCTGTCCAGCTTTTGTACTGTTTGTAAAAACAAAGTTGCTTATCTTATTCGTATATTTAGTATTGAAACGAAGACATACACATTCGGAAATAATAACATTCTTATCCCGCAATCGGCATCAATTTTTATCACTTAACGTGATATTGTTTTTTTATCATCTTGAACGAAACAATTTTCACCTTGCCGTAAAAGTTAAATTAGCTTTAAAACACTTTTTCTTGAGTTCAAAAAAATGATGATAGATGAACGTGATTATTTCCGAGAGTGTATAAGTTGACTTTTTTTTGCCTATCATCGTGTTTGAAATTGTTTGCGATCGTATTATTGCGTTTGCTTGTCGCTCTTATTATGCGATCGAAGCAAAAGCGATCGAAACACGATGATTAAGAATATTTTTCGCACCGTTTGCTATTTGAACGTCGGGCAGTTCTCGCGATTGATCGTAATCGAAGCAGAGAAGAAACGGAAAAAGAAAAGCGCTTTTATTTAATTTAATATTGTACATAACGCGGCAGTGTTGTGAAAGTCGGTCGCAAAACTCTCCTTTGTTTACTTGATTACGTTTTCGATTGCATTTCGAAAGCTACGATGAAAGCACCACTCATTGGGCCTATTCGAATTCGGATTCGCTAATCCGTTTTTTCTGCTCTTGCATCGCCGAAAAGCGGTCTGTTTTCGCTTCGTTCCATATTAGCATAACATTTTGAACATTGTCTCTCGATCGCGTTGCTCTTCTCCGACCAAAAGTAAACGCTTTTCCGCTCAGAAGAGGAATCGCATACAGTCAAGCGCGTCTTGGCAGAACTGTGCGTTTCTCGCTTTTAACAAAAACGCTTTCTCTTTATAAAACAATGCAAAATTATTGATCGAGCAAACAATGGTCCTCTTTTACATATTGCGTTGTTTGCAGCTATTTTGCTCACTTTTAAGTGCTCGCTTTCTTCATCGCTCTCCTAACGCCTTTTCTTTAATAACTCGAGTGAGTTGTCGGGTACTACGTACACAAACGACTTCATTCAATTATCGTGAAAAAAGAAGACGACCGAAAATAGCGCAGCCGAAGTATTCATTTCGCTCGGTGAAAAACTTTAAACGCGTGTATTTAAGCTCTACTGATTGCGTCGGGTGTAATTACCGCACGTTATTCGAGCTTGTTTCTCGTTTATTTATTTTTGCTCAATGTTTTTTACGTGAAGCGCACGAATTTTTTTCTCTTATTCATGTAGTAGAGTATATATAGTGACGCACTTTTGCTTTCCACAAGCTCATATTCATTTTTATTTTTCTATTTTTAAGTCTCTTTTGGTAAAAAAATTGCGAGTAAAATTATGATTGAAGATTTACAGCGATTACCGAGCGTTTGTTGAAAGTTTTTTATTGCGAAATAAAATTTTTTTGCGTGAGAAGCGCGCGTTTTTTGTTCGCTTTAATTCAATTGCAACGCTAATACAATAATTTTGATTGAATTTTCGTTTTTTCGCCAATTTTTTTTTTAATTACATCGCAATGACGGAAGAAAGGTGAAGAAAAAGTGAACGCGAAAATAGCAGCGCTTTTATTGTGTTACCGTGTGATGGATTAAACAAAATTGAAGTGCACGGCAAGCTGCGAGCTAGCGAAGCGAACTGATGCGCTTATTATATTCATCGCCTGCAATTTGCTAATAATGCGAGCGATTGAAAACGAAATTGAAGTGAGAATGGAGGCGAACAAAAATTTTACGAATTTCGATTTTTGTGCAACGCTATGTCCACTGCTTAATGAAGGTAAAAAGGTGTGGTTGACGAGTGATGGAAATTATAACATCAAACTTTTTTGTTTCATTCGTTTTTATTGAAGGCTTCAGCAGCAAAAATAAAAATAAAAAAAATTTAATTTCAGCTCGATTGCGAATTTCAAATTTAATTCGCTTTTCATTTTCTCGCGAAAAGCGAGCCAAACTCACGTTTTTTTGTTGAATGCAATGGCGCGGGCAGAACGACAAGAGTTCGCCTCATCTCCTCCTCTCAATCTTGCTCACTACTTTTATTCTCGCCGTCCGTTACCGCGAAAAAAGGCGAAACTGAAGCCGTTACTCTTTCGAGACGACAAGCAGCGAGAGAATTGCGTTTTGTTGCATTTGCAATGGTGGCGAATATAACAAGTGTATTAAAGAAGTAGCATTATTATGGCTTTTCTCTCGATACGATTCGAGCATTTTGTCTGTCGTCCATTTTATAGGGCGACGATAAATTAGAAGAGCACAGAAAGCCAAAGCGGCATTCGTGTTCACATAATTCTTACCATGTCGCATTGTAGCAAGACGTGCACACATCTCACGTTCTTGAGCATCATTTTTTACGCAATCAAGTCGAGTACCTCTATGCTCTCTGTTTATTATTGCTGATTGCGTGTATTATTAAATAAGTTATTGGCTTCATTTTTCTCTTCTCTTCTCATGTTGTGCTCCCGAACAGCAAAAACTTAATTACTTTTTCATTTGTTTTGCATTATTTTCGCTATCATCAATATCAAAAACGCGCCGATTACAAAGCCATTCATCAAGCTTAAGCTTATTGAAATTTTTAACGGTAAATGAGAAATAAATGAATTTCAATCTCATTTCCATTGTTTTTCTCGAGTTTTTTGTTCAATTTCTCACAATTCGGGTTTCAAACATTCGTTTACTCGGTGTTCAATCATCTTTCTCCTGAATAAATGAAAAATGTGATTTACTTCCTTTTGTTCACCGTTGACTTAATCAAAAAGTATTTGAGCAACAAGGTTCGACGAACCTTTTCACCGCTACGATCATCTCTTTTCAAATTCTTAACCGCTACCGTAGCTTCGCCACTGTGGAGCTTATTAGAAGATACAAAGTAATAAGAAGTAGTAATAAGAATGCTAATGTTTAAATGATTGGAGAAAAATTTTTAGACCAAGTTTTTTGAAGAGAATAAATAGTGTTTACCTTTTCGACTTAACGATGTGAGCAGTTAGCTTTTTGCCGCTGTAATTGCCGTTTAGAAAAACGGCAGTTCTGTTCGATTATTTGTTTCTTTCGGCTTAGAAAAGTATTTTCCTTTAATGATGTACAAGTTGAAAACGAAAACTTTTTTTTCGCTACCTTGTTTGGAATTGTGATCCAAACTTGGTGGTAAAGATGTGCATTGCAAAAACAATTAGAGAAAAAATTTTGATTCGAAAACTCTTTGCATTCATTTGAATTTTTTGCTTTTAATGTTTGCTAATTTAGTTGTTAATTAAAACAAATGTTAAACTCTTCTTATGGCTAAGCTAAATTACAATATAGTACACGCCTTAAAGAGAGAAATAATTTAAATTAATGAAATTAATTATAATGCAATGAGCTAAAGCGCACAAAGCGCAAGAAATTGGCTGTAAATGCAATGTGCAAAACCGCATTGCAAAACATTTTGTTCACCCCGAGTTCTATCACTACACTCACTTCACGCAGAAGAATCACTGAAAAATATTTGAAATTCATAAAGGCGAAATGCATAAAAATTTGCGAAACTATTGTGTGTATATTCTGCCCCTAGGCAAAATATACGCCATCGCTTTCTGTAGAAATACATGAGAAATTTACATTCGCACTGCTATTTGGTGCGAAACGAGCGTTTATTTTGATTTGAGTGCGCTAAAAATTTATGCAAGTTTTTTCTTTCTAAAATAAAAGAAAAGAAATTTACTTAACGAGTTTCGTCGAGAGTCAGACTCGCAAGCTGGGTAATTTACAGTCGCTCAGTTTTTTGAAGCGAACGCAAAAATATGAAAAGGCGAGCGTTTGACTGTAAATATTCGTTTTGGAAATTTTGAAAATAAATTTTATTGGAAGAAAACAAATTTTTTTTTTCTTTCGTTTACGAGTATCGATTTTCGTCGTCGTTGATATTTAATCTTATTCTGAAGTGTATTGCTTCTCGAGACGAATTGAAAGTGAAAAGAGAAATGAAGCAAGTTATAGTAACTGTATTTCGATAGGAAGTTAGTATTTACAATGGCTTCTTTTCGTTTTCCAATCTTTTTTTTTCACACTCCGCAGTTTTCAAAATGAATTTCGCTTTTATTGCGCCAGCTTTCGCGTTAAAAACTTTATTTTTGTATCACTGCGCTCATAAATGGCGCTGATATTTATTACTTTTCTGTAATTGAAACGCGCACATTTTCATTCACCTTTCGATGCGGCGAACAATTTGAAGCATAAACTTTGCAATTTGCTTGAAAAAATTATTTTCGTACGTTTCGCATCAATCTAATCACTTATTGCGATTCAAAGCGTTCTTTCTGTTCGCATGAAATTGGACAGCAACGACAATCGAGCACAAAAAGCAATCGTAATAGACAAGCAAAAATTTAGAGAAGCAGCGTTTCTAATATTAATAGAATAATCAATAGAGTGAATAGAAGTCGCACCCATTGTGGCGAATTCTTACTTTTCGACTTTTCTCCACGAGCCTCACTTTCGACGAGAAACGCTTCATCGTTCGCATTTTCATTTGCAAACATTGCGTGCACTTAGCTCGGTGTTTGAAGATGGCCAAAATAGTGCCACACGTGTTTTGGTCAAAGTAAACAACCTTATGCGAGCTAATGTCAATGACTATAAATGCAATGCACAAGTGAATGAAAAATTGAGCATTCGAAGCTCGGATTTTGAATGTCGAGATGAAACCAACGCGAGAAGCGGAGGAGAGGAGAGCAAAAGAGAAGCGATAAAAAAGCGATTGCATTATGAGATGATAACAAAAGTAGCCGGATTCAGATGCCTGCAAGAGCCTCAATGACTGCATTATGATGCCAATTATTCGCGAAAAGTGTTTGCTGATTTTTTTGCGCGCCTTTCTCCGCGAATGTATTTATACACACGTGTATGGCATATAATGTAGGAAAGAATGAATATCGAAAGTAGGGCGCACAAAGCGCTTTTCAAGCCTTTTTGCCATTCATTCTTCGCTTCTGCAAACTTTTTCTTAAAGCCGTCAATTTTTATCCAATTATGCATCGCTTTTTATCGCGCTCCTTTCGATCTCGCTGCTCATCCATATTTTCACGAGAACAGTGTCAATACTAAGCGAGTAATTGAATCTTACTTCGCGAGCAGTCCACTCATATATGAAAATTGAGTTTTTTTTCACGCACTTACACTTAATCCGAAAACAATGTCACCTGAATTCGCGTTACACATTTGAAATTTTTATACGCCGTGTTTCACTTTCACTTTCAGCATCGCAAACATATTATTTTGCGTATTTGCAAACGAGTAAAGTGGGCTCAGGCATAATAACATCGCATTGTGTTTGCTGTACACATAATATTTGCCTATGTGTGTGTGTAAACACAGAGAAGTGTTTTATTTTTATCATTTAATTCTATTTATTCAAACGTCGTTAATTCACTGTAACGTATCGCCGTAGCGCGTAAATTTTTATTAATTTTGTACTCTAACCTCTTACCGATTTTTCACTGTCCAATTTTCGTTTTTCATTTTATGATTCGCTTTTGTCTATGCTCGCTCGATAACTGCAAACTCGAAAAAAGATTTTATTCACAATTTGAAGCGACGAGCAAAGAGAGAAAAGAATGCGCGCGAGAACCACTCGCTTATCTACGTATTCCATTAAATTCGCCCGAAAATTTGTTTCGCGAAAACACACAATGAAGCCGCTAGAAAAGCCGAGCTTCAAATTTCGACTTCTCCGGCTTCTCCGCAAAATGCTTTCAATGAGCTTTTAATTTATAAAATGAATTGCGAGAAAATTTTTAAAAATGAAGTCAAAACTAAAAAATTTTCGCTTCGTTCGTGAATTCAGAAATTCTTTTTTCGATTCTTTTTCTCCAGCGTCTGTGTTGCTTGCGTTTCGAGAGAGAAACGATAAAAAACCGACTTCTCCACTGTTCATTAAACAACGCACACAATTCACGGTAATTTTCGAAATAAAAGAGAGAAAGAAACACGTACGAGGTCGTTAGACCCAATTGGGTGCGTCCTTGTAACCGGTTGTGGTATAAGCCGAGAAGAATGGCTTTTCTCATTTGAGCAGAATTTCATAATTATAACAATTGAAGCGTTTTTCAAACTTAACTTGTTTACTCAATCCTCTCCGCTCTTCGCAAGCTTTTTGCTTCTTGTTGCTTCGCAGTCGACAAGCGAGCGACTCACTTTTGCGCTAAATTCTCAATTTTCAATTTCAACGTTAATTTCGCTAAGAAGCACTTTAGCTGCTTTCAAGTAACGCAACTACGCCGAAGTACTTTAGAGTCACTTTTTTTTCATTTCAATTTCTTGGCCTATTTTTCGCGTTTGTTTTCTCTCTCTCTCTCCGTCAAATTGAAAAACACGAGACAAATGCATTGTTTTCTACGTAATCTTTGAGCAAAAATTAAAAGCTCAGGGAAAATGATGAAACGCCCTCGAATCTCGGCAGCTTTTAGCATAGTTATTTTGAAGCAGCATTTTTAACTAAAAAACTAAACGTGGTATTGAATAAAATATCAGCTTTAAGCTTAAATTGGGCATTGCTTATTAATACGCTCGAAATTCTGTTTTTTTTTTTCCTTTATTCTTACGAAATGAAAACCATAATTTCACGCTTAATCTTTAGCAACGAAAAATAACAAATTACGAGGTGTGACTTAGGCAAAGTGTATACGCTTCTTTCATTTGCACATGAGGCAAAATACGAAAGCGGAGAGTACCTTAAGAGCATATTAATGGCGAACCAAAAAAAACTGATTATTTCTCGCAAACTTTTTGGCTCATAAAAATAACTAAACTTAATATTTATTCTATGCAAAAAAGATTGGCGAAGACATATGATGTTTAAAAGCGAGAAGAGATCCTCTTTTTTTGTAAAACGTGTAAATAACAGCGTTAAATGTTTTCAAAAGAGTTTCGCGCGAGTATTGTTTACAAAAGAAATTCGAATAAAAGTTTCGAAAAGCTTTAAGTTTTAAGTTTTTTTTTAAGAAGAAACATTAATTTAAAGAGCTTTTCAAAAGAGATGATAAAGAGAGCGAAATGGCTGAAAGCTAAGAAGTAGAAGAAAGCGAGCGAGACGCGATTTATTTTATTTGATTGCATTTTAAATGAATTAACATGAACATTGTATACCGAGCACGTTAATCGTTTTTTGCGTTTATTCCTTCTAAAATCATTAAACATTCTTTTTGAAACTGCGCCGATAGCGAATCACTAATCCGTTAACTATGTGTTAAGAATAGTGTTTTCACTTTTTAAAAAAAAACTTTCTGCTCTCCATTTATAATCGTTAATAGTTAAAACATTTTTTAAAAATACTTTTCAACTTTTTCTTTTCGCCACCATTTTGAAAAAATTTCGCATTTGATTCTGCATCACGCTGTTCAGGTAAAAAAGTGTTTCGAAAAACCGAGTTTTCAGCATTTAAATGCGGCAAAAATGAGTGAAATTAATTAAAAGTCAATTAAGGTCGTGAAATGCATAACCATTTGTCGACAAATGTGTTTATGTAGATGAGAATTCATTCAAATTTTGTTTCTAAATTAATCATTCAGCGAACGCAAAAATAAAAAACGTAAAAAATTTAAAAAATTTTTGCGATCGCCCGATTTTACTCAAAATGAAATTTTTATTTCCAAGTTACAATTTTTTATTTTATTTTATTTCGCTGGCTAAATTTGCTTTGCGTTTTGAACGTTTAATTTTTAGTCGCAAAAGATTTCAAATGGTTTTCTACACTTTGATTTCTAAATCCGAGCGATTTTAGCCTAGTTTTTGCTCTATCAAATTTTTTTTTATATAAAACTTTGTTTTACAGAAAATCTAATAATAAAAAACATCAAAATGAAGCAAAACGAAAAGAAGATGAAGCCGAAAATGTTTGTGTCCGCATAAAATCGAAGCACAGATATTGGAAGTAAGTAGACGCAGAAATGTGTACGCGTCGAGCATTCGAAATGAAAGTTTTCTTGTTTTGTTGCGTGCGTATGTATGTATGTGTGTTTGTATTTTAAAATCTACTTTACAGCTTTAGACGTGATATTTCGCTGAAATTTAGTTGAATACGCTTCTTTCATATGGACACGAGTATATTGTGTATTGAGCTGTACTCGCAAACGCGTAAAATTTAAATTGAAAGTGGTAATTGAACGGCGCCTTGAGCTGTTTTGCGCCAAACCGCCTGATCAATGCGCGAGGATATGACATTACGTGACATCGAGTACGCCAAAATCCTGGTTTACTTTTTCAGTCTCCTCTTCTTTTTCGCCGCTTAACGCTTTTATCAAAGCGTCTATGTAACCGCGACTTAAAAGGCGCATTTTATTCTCTCAAATTCAAAAACTCGAAGCCGAGCAAAACTTGTGAAAACGAGCGCCAAGTTTGATCGCCTTCTTCAACGCAATTAAACACTGTGGCAGTTGCATACGCGTGTTTCGCTCTCTCTTTTTCGAAAAATGTCATTCGTATCATGAAAATAAATTTCATTGTTCACATTTCATTTAGCTCGGCGCTTTCCTCTATTCGTTAGCAGCGAAATCAATTCATAAAATAAAATAAAAAAACGTTTGCAATAAAGAAAAGACATTTTTCCATTGAATTGAGAATAGTCGAAAGTGGTGCTAACAATCGATTGTGCGATTAAAGGAGATCGTTTTCACTCGAAAATGTTTTTCGCTTATTTATTGTTTTCATTAATAACTTTTCAGTATTTGAATAGCGCGAATTGTGCCACTTTTCGCCATTATTTTCGCGCCGCTTTTCACTCGGTCAAAATGTAAACACAATAAACGTCTTTGTATTTGTATTTTCAATGAAACGACGCTCTGCTTTCGTTCTCTCCGCTTAACATTCATTCGCCTCGATGAGTATTGCCTATTTTTAATTGCTTCACATTTTTGGCTTACAAACAGAGGAACAGTTGTTAGAGTGTAAGAGCACAAAAGTTGCTCAGTTTTTCAAAATAATGTTCCAATTTTTTTTAGGCTCCGAAGTTGCGATTCACGTCCAAATTCAGTCCACGTCTATCAATCATTGTGTCGAGTATTTTTGTTACTCTTTGCTCTTTTTATTTCATCTTTTGTTACTTTTATTTTTCAATTTTCCTCCGCTTGCTTTGCTCTTCATATGTTTTCAAACAACAAAGCAAACAGTTGAAACAAAAAATGTTTAGAATGAGCCTCTTCGCCCCGGAGCAGCTCGATTTCACTCTGATAATCAGCAAATCGAAGCGAATTTCAAATTTTTTAGATTTTTAATGATGAATCTTTGTAAAACACGAACTGAAGATTGTTGATTTAGGGAGCGGACGTTAGCGCCGATGTTAGTACCGCTACCCTTTCAGCCGAATTCGTACGTTTTATCGCTTCGACGCAGTAGAAACATTGAAAAATTTGAAAAATGCTGCGGATTTATTCATTAATCCGAAGCAACAAGAATTTGATTTCAAAAGTTTGCTTAGAAATGAAAGTAAAACAATTTTTTTACTCGCTACGAACTGAAAAACTTTCTCTCAACACTTTTTCTGAATATTTTGACAGGTTAGAGAAAAACACAAAATATTTTGCAGCTTATACTTTTCTAAGCGTTGAATTTTATAAATGCTCGAGTTGTATTATTCAAACTCGAGCATCTACATAAAAAAATCTGTTTAACTGCTTGAAATCCATTTACAAACGTTTCGGCGAAATGCTCTCTTCTTCTTTGCTCGCTTCATCTTTCCAGCAAAAGTGCGAAATTTTGTACGAGAGCTTTTTTAAACAATTTCAGCTTCGACTGCAAATATTTTGCACAATTTATCTTCTTTTTTTATCGCAACCAGAAGCTGGGACAGTCGAACCCAACTTTATCCGAGAAGTTAGTTTAAACAGTGCGTCTTCAAGAACTTCGCGTTTTTTGATACAATCAGCAAAATATAACAAAATGGCAGTAAAATTGGGTAATTTTAGTCGCTTGAATTGAAATGAAGTTTCTTTGTTTTCTTTTCTTTCAAAAAAAAATGAAGAAAATGTAAATGCAATGTTGACTTCGCTGTGCTCAAATAAAAATGACATTATCGCTATTCAGCTAGCAAGTAGAAACGCTTAAGTGGAGCTTCGCTTAAAAATCAACTCAAGTTTTTGTGCCCGAGCTTTGCAAAAATTTCTAAGTACATTTTATGAATATGAGCTTCATTTGCATACATATTATGAGCCGTGAAGCGAACCGATTGAAGTTGAGCAAAACGTGAGCAAAAGTGTGCGACAAAGAAAAAAAAAAGAGAGAGAAACAAAGTCTCAGTTTTGTGTCGAATGAAAATACTATTTCGAGAAACACTATTAAAAGGCAATTACGTTCAGTGTAAAAATGAATTTTGTAGTTTCACTTTTCTTTTAGAAAGTTTCTCGCTCTAAAAGCATATTGCGCTCAAAAAAATGACAACAATCAACGCGCTGCACTGCATCGTAACCCCGGGTTACATTTGGCACATCTTATTTTAAAGTATTCGAAACGAAATAATCAACTCGAAAGCAGAATAGATGAAAGCGAAATGCTCTTTTCTTCGACACTTGCTTGCTTCACTTCTTGAACGTCAACTTCATAAAGCCTGCCTGCCTTTCTTTCATATTTCTCGTTGCACACATTTCGCGGCCCGTCAGAGTGAATAAGCAATTTCCTCGTTATCTTTTAATGTCTAATGAGTGTACTAATAAAAGTTGCACGATTTTATTATTCAATGCTGAGCGGAGCATTTGTTTTGCGCCTTCATTTTAAAAAATGATCGGTTCGACTGCCTTCGCTCATATTTTAAGCGAGTTGCGATATCGCATTTCTCGAGTGCTCAAAACACGCACGAAGCTCGATAAGAGTGGTTTTTGCGAAAAGTGACGACAAAAAGATGACCAGAAAGATGTATGCGAGTAATGCGAGATTTATTATTCATTTTTAGAGCCTTTTAATGTAATGATGTGTCGTATTTTTCGTATCAAAATATGTTAGCGACAATTTCGCTCTCGAAGAAGAAGAAGATTGCCTCGTATTTTTTCCTGCTCTCAGCTTTTTTCTCGAGTATCGTTTTCGTTATGAAGAGAAAAGCAGGCGAGAGTTGTGTCTATCACAAAATTTGGAAATGAAATACGAGGCAAAAAGTGAGGCGCGCTATGAAGGAAGTGAGAGAGAAAAAGAGAGAAGCGAGAAACTAGAAAATGTCAAAGAATGCAGAGATGCAAACGAATGGCAAAGTGATACGTTTTGAAAGATAATCATTTCTGTCACAATTTGTGATTAAAATTGCTTCTTTTTCTGCTGCTGCGAAGAAGACAACCAGAATTCTTTTTTTTCTCCGGTAATGTGCGTAAAACACTCGAATAAATTAACCAAAAATTCGGTGATGCGTGATACGTCAATTAAAAGCTCGCTTCTCTCTTCTTTCGCTCGTATCCTCTTGTTTCGCGTTCACACCAGAAGAAGAAACGTCCGTAACTTGAAGAGAAGGCGTTGAATGCGATCGCACATAAGAAAGCGAGAGCAGAAACGCATCCATCGAAGCGAAGTGCCGCAATGTTTCGCGCTGCTTCACTACCAATATTAAATGCATCGATTCTAAAAATTTCAACCTGATCAAAGCGACTACTCGAAGCCGATGCAAACATACGTAGCACACCTCGAATGGTACACTAAATTCAGCGCTGCACCATCTTCTGCTAAGGCAGCACGTACGATAGATTAGCGTCATTTGTTTTTAAGCGCACTACGAGTGTTTTGCTGTCAGGTTCTCAACTATATAAGCGGGCGAAAGGAAAAAAACGAAATCGTGTTTTTTAAAGCAAGAAATGTATGATTAACATTGCAAAATCCTCCCTCGCCGTGTATTTCTGCTCGTGATGATTTCTGCAGCAAAGTTTCCATTTATTTGTGTATATTTCTTCTCTTTCGTTTCATCTCTCTTTTCTCTCGCTCCTCTTTTCTTTTTCGCGCTCACTGCATTTTCATACTTATATATATAAAAAAATTGCTTACATGTTTTGCTAGAAACTCTGCATTTGCAAAGACGAGAAAATGGATCCTAAAAAGCTTTTTTTCATCAAATAAACACAGTTACTTCGAATGATGCTGTTCTTATTTCTTTTCGAGAAGTAAACGAACGTTTGTGTATTCTTCATAGTACATTTCACGTCGTTCGAGTTTCTTGCATATATTCTATTTCTCATTTTAATTTTGGCCATTTAAAATAAATTAACGTAAATACAATTTATTCACGAATGATTTGAAATTTGCGTTTGAGATTTGTTGCATCAAAATGCGAGCGAAAACATTAAAAACACCAACGAGTAAGTTTCTAAACGATAGTCATTGAAAATTTTGCTTATTTAGATTGCTTATTTAATATTTTCTTTATTAGAGGATTAAAGTATGTCGCAAGCTCACAGCTATGCACATTTCTCTCAATTTTCTTTTTTTTATTGATTATCAAGAAGATGGAGTAATAAATACATTGAAAAGTGTGTAAAAAATTCAATTAAAATTCACTTATTCAATTGTCCATTTACTTTTATATGCAAAATATTTTTTTAAATTATTCTTGTACTACTTTTATTTCTCATACAATTAAGAGTTAATTCATTCAAATTTAGTTTTGTTTGATCGCCTCACAGCTGCGGTAATGTAATTTGAATTCTTTTCTTAGCTTTGTCGCTTCGATAATGTGTCCTGTTTAGTGTTTTAATGCTTGAAATAAAACTTTTTTAAAATTTAACAGCTGATACTTTCTTAAAGTCTTATTTCTCGAACTGTACGCGAGTGATCAATGTAATGTTATTCATTTAAGCAAATAACTTTTTCAAATCACAACTTTTCATAATTTCTTATCAACTCGCAACATGTGAAAATATGAATAAATGAGCTTGAAAATAAACGCAGAATTAGAAAATATAGTCAAAAACGAATTCTAAAATACTCGAAATGGCGTTTAATTGCAAGCGCATTTTCGTTAATTATGCAGCTTTTTTTGAAAACACAAAAGCAGCGATTTACAGAATAATAATCGCAGTAATCACTCTTTTATTTACTTTTTAATTCTGCTTTTATCCGTATTGCAAGTGTCAATAATAAGTTTACTTCGCTCCCAATGTTTACATAATTTATGCTCGATTTTTGTGTGTTTCGACTCGAAAGCAGCTTATTATTTGCTCGTATTATATTTTTCACTTCCAAAATTATACGCCTCGTAAATTAGCTGAGTTTTCTTGGTATTCCCACTCATTCGGCGATCAAATAATCATGAATTTTGTTTAAATATACATTTTTCAAGCGTATATTTAATTTAAATTTTTTTCTCGCGTTTACATCGCTTATTCCGATCTCGTCTATAGAAGAAAAAAAACTAATTTTCACATAGAAACTTTTTATCACTTTTTGTGAATAAAGTTTGAAAATCTTTTAATTAACTTCCATGGAAATAATGATGCAAAAAAAAAGAATGAATAAGCAATTACAATGAGCAGATAACTTTTATAAAATTTTTAATTATGCATTTTAAACGCTTTAAAAACATTAGAGAAAATGTTTGAACGTGACTTTTTTAACAGAGAAAAAATTTTCTTTTCAACTTTTTTTGACTAAAAAATTGTTCAATCGTTAATTGCAGAAGCGAGTCGAAATTGAAATAAAAAATAATTCAAAACTTTTCAATTATTTAATATTTTTGATTACAAAACGTTTGCGAAAATGTTGCTCATTAATTTTGGATAAGGTAAATGAAAGAAAGTGAATTTAGTTTTGAAGAGGATCAAGCTTTTTGAAGCGATTTTTAGCATAAATACCGGCGCTCGATTAGCGTTTACACGCGAACCAGCGTTTTTGAGATTGTGAAAAAAATTACGATTCACGAAAAGTGCATTAAATTAGCGATTTTCAGTTTGAATTTTGCTCAATTTTCATCTTAAATAAATCATTGAGTCGAGTGGTTTAAACGACGAACGTATTGATACAATTAAGCCAATTCACTTCACCCATTGAGGTCAAGGTAGTAGAAGAAAAACGCTCAGACGTGCGATGCCTAATTGACTTCTCGCACCGGTAATTTGCCGGAAGGTTGCGGTTCACGCAATATGAGAAACTATTTTTGTTTCGCGTGCTCATCGGTCGCACCATTTTCGCTGCTCTATTGTTGTGATTACATAATGAATAGCTAATTTTTTGGCGGATAGCGAAAAGTAAAGTTTCATTAGGCTGCATTTTTTTCCGCGCTTAATGACAGTTACTCAGAAGAAGAAGAAGAAGAAGAAGAAGCTTTGATTACTTTTAATGATTGTTGTGATAGCTTCTTTCAAAGCGAAATTCGTGCAACAATTCGGCGTTTTAATGATCAACAAAACAAACAGCGTTAAAAACACTCGCTGTGCGCTACTCTATTTTGGCGTTCACTTCTTTTCCGCTTCCAATTTGCCTTTCGTTAGCACTCACTTAAATTATCATAAAGTACGACTCCTATTTTGCACTAACTCATTGAGCAATAAGCCGAAAGAATCGAAATTGAAATCTGCGCTTGTAAACAGTATTCGACGCTCGAAGTTTGCGATGAAGAAGAAGAAATCGATTAAACATTGCGAGATCATTACTTTCAACATAATCATTCATAGAGTTCATTTGAAAGAGAGAAGTTTAGTTCAATCGTTGTTCTCAATGCTTCGCTAATAGTAAATGAATAAATGTATCTATTGGTGCAATGAAAGCACTTGTACTGCTTATAAATGATGAGAGTGAGCGAGAGATTGAAAGTTGGCAATTTCTATGAGCAAAACTCTTAAGCAAATTCAAATGAGCGAGTGAATAGCAGCGTTTAGTTCATTTTCTGAGCGGCAAAAATTTGCTACTCGTCGAATGTTTTCAATCGCGGAGAAAGCGAATTTCAGCTTTTGCATTCATTCATTCACTCGCCAGCGATCAGCCACACACTAAATGAGCGAATGAGACAAAGAAATTTGAAGAGCATTTGCTTGAGATCATAGCGAGAATTGAACTGAAAAGATTACTTTTTGAATGCAAAAGCGAAAAAATGATTAGAACACAGCGAGTCGCAATAGCGAAACTCGATTTAACCTCTGGCATCCTGTGCGCAATTCCTCACGTTGATTTCAAAAAGAAGCAAACAAACGAAACTCATCGAAAAGGAAAGCGAAAAAGAAGTAAAACTCAAATTAGAAGTCACTTGTTGCCGTCCAATTTTTTATACTCGGTGAACGCGGACTTGATTTACGCTAAGTGACACGCTATAATAATACAAGTGATTTGATTTCTGCGCGTCGAAGTCTTTGTGCTCAAACAATAGCGTCGAAGTAGAGCATTGAAGGCACGGTCAAATTGCAGCGAGAGTTTGAAAAAGACGCGAAACACACAATTTGGCTGTTGTTTGACAATGGCGAATATGTCAACCAAAAAGCAGAAAAAAAAACTTCGCTTCGTTTCTGATACGAAAATGATATCGGCGAAAATAATCATCGTTGTTCGATGCGCCGACTTCAATCTGTTCAACAGATGCTTTGCTGCTGCTGCTGCTGTTCAAAACAAGCGATTTGAAGAACAGCTCGCAATTTGCGTTATAAGCCGCCTTATAAATCTTTGAGCAATGGAAGCACAGGAAATTTAACTTTTTTTAATTTAAGCGATTTTTTGTGTTTGCTGTTCGCGCGATGTCAAGAAAAAAAAAATGCGCAACTTGATGCAATTTGCTTTCGACGAGTCGCAAAGCAAAACAGCAGCAGCAAAAGCAACAACAAACAGAAACGCAGTTGACACGAGAAGAGACAGATTGAAATTAGTTTGTAATTAAGCGCAAAACAAAAAGTAATTATAATGTTACGTGAAATTTTGTCGCGTCGTATGCGTTTGTACGCGGCACTCGACTTTCTACTCTTTTCAATCATTTCGCATTTTGAACGACACTCGACGCTCTCCTCTCTCTCAGCGTTGTGCAGTGAAGCTCGCTTTAATTCTACTTTACGTTTAAATTAACAAGTCGCGCGTAAAATTCATTAATTACACGCATATTATTTATTAAACTAATTAATACATCTTTTCTCTTCTCATTTCGCGCTTTTCACTCACACAATGCGCTGCAAACACATAATTGTGTACCAACGGCATTTATTTACCCGACGACAGCGACAAATTCGACTGCACCTTCAATAAATTTCACTCGATTTTTCTCGATTTTTTTTTCATCCGCTTTTTCTCCATTCATAACTCGCTTTTGTTTTAATTACACGCCCAAAATTAAATTAACAACCAACTCGTTATTTCATTACATAATTGCTCGATGGACCGCTTGCATGATTAACCGAATTTAGCGTGCGTATGGTGTGTGACTCGTTTTCACTCTGCGCTACATCCATTTTCAACCTCTCTCTCATTTAATTCATTTTAAGACACACAATGAACATAAATTTTTATACATTGTAGACGAGCGTCACAAAAATGATGCTCAATGATTAAGTGAAATATGAGATGAAGAGAGCGATAGACACGATATCGGTTGCAATATTTGTGCTCTCGATGCGTTCGCCACACCCGTTGTAAAATTTTTAACGTGAAAAAAAGAAAATAAAATTATATTTCGCTCGATTTATTGTGTTTTGAAATCAGATACAAACGAATGTATTACAGTGAAAGTTGCGCAAACCATAAAAACCATACAATATGCACTCATTGCGATGACCCGTTGGATAGCGAGCTTATTAAGTATCGCCCATCATTTACGGCGTAAAGAAGAAAAAAAAACGACACCCATCTTATCTGAGAGCCGGTCATCGGTTTTATTTTTCACCCAAATAACCACTTATTTGATCAAAATTAAATGAATTAAGCTTATTTTTGTGCCATCGTGTAAAGTAATTCTTCTTCGATTTTATCTCTAGGATTTCCTTCACTGCATACAACCAAACCATAAACACGTTTTAAATTTGTCAATTAAAAACTTCGTTAAGCGCACAGATTATTTTTGGAATTTACTTTTATGATATGACAAGCGATAAATGAACAGCAATACAAATGTCTAAACGAATGAAAACGATTGAAACAAAATGATAGAAAAGCGCGAATTCAACGAGCGAACGATGAAAGCGAAATTTTTCGAATCACTTGCTCGATATTGTTTAGAAACAAGTGGATTTGCGTACGAAGAGAGTAATGGACACACATCGCCATGTATTTAATATGCAAAAGTTTTTTTTACTCTTTCTGAATACATGAAATGCTCGATTATGTAAATGAGCGAAATGAAAATAGCAAACACCTCCTTTCAATTCATATTTTCGCTCGTAAGTGGCTACCGAAAATAAAAAGCGACGCAAAGCCGATATTATTCGGCCGTAATAACGAAGTGTGAAAGCGAAAGAATGAATAAAAAAAGCTATGCAAAGTCACGCAAAATTTTCTTTTATTATAGGCGAGAAAATGAGTGACATTTTGAGGACATTAACTTAAAATAATGGCTATTTGCAAATTGCTTCTCTTTTTGTACGAAGAGAAATTGCGCTACTTTCCGCTCGCTTTTAAAAATTCGATGAAAAGTATTTAAAATATGTGCACACAAAAGTTTTAAAAATGTTTCTGCAATTTTTCACGAATTGTATCAAGAAAATAATTTAGTAGACACAATAAACAGCGAGAAATGATCGTTTGAAACAAAAATTTTATGAAATGATTCGAAAGCGTAAATTAAATTTGAACGAAAATTTAATTTTAAATAAATAACAAAGTGCAGTCTGCTCGCAGAAGAATTCAATTTCATTCTCATCGAACGCAAAGTTGTGCAAACAACACGCGTTAAATTAAAAGTAAATAATAATAAGAATTTATTATTAATAATCAGCTGCAGGCAGGTGTTTCATCGACTCCAGATTTATTTAAAAGTAAATAATTTAAAATTGTGCATTACATTAATGTAAACTGTGTGATGCTTGTTAATTTACTATCGTTGCTTGCAAAAAATTTTTGTCCTAGAGCCAAATGAACACGAGTTACACACAGGGTGTTCAGCACGTGGCTGTCGCCTGTGTGTCAGTGGTTTTCTATTGTGTATATGCATCCTAGCGAAACTCGTTTATTATCATTGCCATTCAATTTACAAAAGCCAACCATTGTTCTTACTCATTTTTCACTCAAATAAAATTCTAATGTCACTTGTATGTTCGCTTGCGTTTATACATTTTACTTGCCCGATGAGAACGCTGGAATGCAAGTTGAACACGAATAAAATCGGCGAAACATTTTCTTTTTCTACTTTTAAGAAGCGTTTTGTGTTTCAAAAGTTTTTTTCATTCGAAGCAAAAATAAAGATGAAAATATTTGCGCCGAGTAATAGCATTCCGCTTTCTGCAATATGATCAATACAATGAATTTTTATGGCGAACGCTTTTTTAAATTTTGGTGTTTTTTCAACAATCGATTCAAGCACATAACTACGATTGATTTGAAGTGAGTTTTTTTTTCTATTCCATAATTTAAAGAATATTTTCACTGAAAAATTGTAATCTAAAGAAACGTTAAATCTGATTATCGAATTCAATATGTTTTTTCAAAAGGTTAATGAGCTTTGTTTTTGATCTTGTCGTCGATATTTGCTCGTTGTTTGCGATTCTTAAGAAGTTTGAATCGATTTTTTTGCGAGATTTTTTCATTCACAAAAGTACACAACGGTTAATAGTTTGAAAATGAAACGCATTACGATTTCGTACATATTGTAGAACAATACTACGCGTATGAAACGTATTTCGGTTTAACCAGATTGCGGAGAACACTCACTTCAACACGCTAATATTAAAGTAAATGTATTCTGCTTTTTTTTCATGCAATCTTCTTAATAACGTTTCTATGTTTTATTTTCTAAATTGCGAACCGCAAAGCAGAGTGGTACATTCGTTCATTTTAAAAGCTGCGCTAGATTTTTATCTCTTAAAAGCGCAATATTTCACCCACAACAGGTAATCATTTGCGATCTACGTTCGGGAAAACAATCAAATCAAATCAAATGATATGCAAAGCGTTTTTTCTCTTTTCCTGCTTTTCTGTTTTCTGTTTTCGAGTTTTAAGCAATAAATCCTCTTGTTTATTCGCTTTTAAATTATGCAATATGAACGCTCACTCTTTGCTCTCTGTATTCAATTTTATTTTCACCAAATTGAAAAGCGAAAGCAGCTCGAGCAAAAGTTAGCTTCCCGCTACGCTTTCACTTGAAGTTATGGTCAGTTGAACGTGTTAAAGTGTTTTTAATTTTAGATTTGCGCACAAAAAAAAAATTTGCTTTAAAAGCTTTAATTTAGCAAAAATTTTCACAGCGATGCGGGCGATGAGTTCTTCATTTCGAAATTCGCTTGCAGGCAAATCAAAAAGTGATTTTTCTCCCAAAATGAAGCTCATAAATTTTAATGAACGAGCGTGTGTTTGACTGCACAACCTAAATATTGTGGCATATGGATATTCCTGTTTTCGGTACGTTGCGTTAACGCAAAATTAAAGCCAAACGTTGCTCGCGTCTACGGGGAATTTGAACAAAACGCGCTATTGAAAAAGCGAAGAGAAGAATTGGCAGTGAGCACATAACAGTTGTTAATTTGTGTTGAGTCGAATTTATTTTTCGCTTAAATGAAATTAATCTTTGTTGAATCGAAAGCAGAGCAAGCGAAAGAAAAAAAAAATGGTGACAAAAAAGCTTGAATCGCTTCTGCTCGCGAAGCTATTCACGTTTTTCAATATCACGTATTGAAAATTTTTGAGCAATTAACGACGCTGTCATCGCAGCGAATTTAGCGTAACTAATTTCGCTTTTTCGCGAAAACAAACGAGAATTTAATAAATAATTTCGCTTTTGTATTTTCGTTCTCAATTCGATTTCGTTCACTTTCGCGACAAAAAAGCGCTTTTTGTGTTTTACAGTGCGTGTGTTTAAAAGCGATAAATATTTGAAAATTGTATCGCGAAAAGAACGTGAGCGAATCAAAAATTCATCGCGGTAAAAGCGAATGCGATGAATTTTTTAAATCCTTTCGCTCACCAACCACTCGATTCTCTCTCCTCGCTTTGTTCTAGCGAAGGGCCAAAACAATTAGGCGATTGAAATGAGAACGGAGAGCGAGAAAAGAAAAGCGAATTGGTGGTGGCGAGTTTTATCAGTCGAGTAAAAAAGCAAATCATCTGCTAAATTATTTTGTTCGTCTTCTCAAAAAGCGAATTTTAAAAACGGGGCGATCAAACAAACAAAGTGATGCTTTCAATTCGATTCACCGCTTATTTAATATTTACGAGTGAAGCTCACTTTGAATGCTGCTTTCTGTTTAATTTTTCACCGAATTTCAAGTTTCAATTAATAACGCAGTGAATCTGCTCGCAATCGTATAAAGTACGCAAAAGGGACTCATTTTGCGGTGAATCGAAATTAAATTTTGATGCGCTTCGCTCTGTTTTCAAGTCGAACACAAATGATTTAAATTTTGATGGCAAAAATGGCGAAATAGCCGAGCTTTGTAATCGCAGAAAAGCGCGCGTCTAGTTCTCGTTCATTTTTAATTCTTCAATATTTCGAAAGCAGCAGTAAAAGCGCCTTAAAAGCCGCTTTTCCGTACTGCCTGCAGTCGAATTGAAAACATTGATAGCTTTTGTCGTAAAATAACATTAAAAATAAAAGACGAGACGTTTTATACTTTCTTTTATTGCGCTTTGCTTTTCTTCGCGACAAACGCACGCGATTTCAGCCGAATAAAACTGCGTCCACGGTGTGATTTAGCCGCTCAAACGTTTCGACTTTACTTATTACGTTAGACGATTAAATTGTTGTGCCGTTTTAAAGTGAAAACAAACCTTTTCTTTTCTTTTCTTTAGGCGAAAAGTTTCGGAGCGGAGGAAGCGTGGAAGAGCATTAGCGTCCAGCAAATTCGGTGAGTGAAGCGGACAAAAGGCAGAGCGAAAGAGAAGCGAGATAAAGTGAAAAAGAGTGAGTGAGTGATGCTTTGCAGTGAAGCTGATTGCGAGCTGAGAACCGTGAAACTTTTTTTTTGTCTTGTTCGGTATTCGAAGTGAAAAGCGCTGAAAATACTCGTAAACCTCAATCTTCGTTTTCATTCTCATCTCAACGTTTCATCGCTTTATTTTATTTATTTTTCATCTTGTTTTTCCGCGTCTTTCTCCTTTCATAAAAAATTTAGATTCGAGCGAAAAGATAAAGAGCTGCGCTTTATTTGCTGTTTAAAGCAAAAGACTTAAATTGCGAATGAAACCTCGGCTCTATTAAAAAGGGCAACTCTTTTTTTCCCTAAAAAAAGTGTCTCTTCACCGGCAAATGAATTGGCACAGCTTCATTGTGTACAATTAAGTGTAAAACTGTGTAATGCGCTTACACCTGAATAATATCCGCTGCTTTATTATCGGCAATTACTTTTTATTGCAGCGCAATTTTTGCCAAAAGAAAAGTTTCACCGAGAGAAATACGAACGAGGAAAAATGGTTGTTTGCGTAGAAAGTTTTCATATACAATTTCGGTAATGATAAATATCGCGGGCAAAAATCGATGTAACTTCCAAACGGGTCTGCAAAGTGTCTGTCGCACGCTTTCATTTCATTTATATCTCGACACTTCACATTTTACGTTTAGCATTTGAAAAAAAGAAAGAGTCGAAATAAGAAAAAGCAATCGGTTGAAATTTCAGCGATCAACTAAATGATAGTAAAAAAAATATTCTAAACGCAATCATCGTTTCAACTTTGTTCATCGCTGAATCGATTTGAAAATAATGAAAATTTCATTTTACAAAAGAAGAAATTCGCCAGACTTTTTCTTCTTTCTCAGCGCAATTATTCTCTCGCTCAATCTTTAACTCTTTAATGATTTGATTGAATTTGACAAATGCACACAAACATAAATCTGATTTAAAATCGCGAACAATTATGGCTTCAAAAACTTTCATCGGTTTTTCTATTTCAAGCGATAAAAAACTGCATTTTCTGCTGACAAAAATTTATTCAAATCTAATTTCACAAGTGAATCTTACTTTTCAACTTTATTTTTTGACGAAAATTCTATTCATTGTTTTCATTTTTGCATAAAAATTTGCAAAAGCAACTTTTAACATGCTCCTTGAATATTGAAAAACTGATGAGGTTCTAAACTTATCTTAATCACTCGTTGTACGGTTTTAGCCAACATGCATCGAGCTTAATGAATTGATTGATAATCTGAAACTGAAAATTTTGTTTACGATGAAAACAATCAAAGAGCGTACACATTGTTCAATAGATGCGTGATTTACTTACTTACGCCATGTTCTCCACTCTTCAGAATAAAATAAGTGAAATAAATCTTTAGAAAATTTAAATTCACTCTGATTTAACTTTTATATATTGACGAAAGAAATTCTCAAGTCATTTCTTAAATTCATGAGTAAATTCGAATGAAATTAGCGAATAGATAAAAAAAATTGAAAGTTGCACATGAAACCAAAGCACATATTAAGCTGTGGAAGCAACGCCTATGTGTGTTTAGCTCAGTCAAAAATGTTAAGTTGAATTTAAGGCTAAGTGAAAACGAGTGCAGTTTTATGCTATACAATTGATCATCTTTTAAAGCAGTTTATGAAAAGGCTATTTAAAAAGCTTATTTTCCGCTTTAAGAGATTACCTCATTTAATGGGTAATAATCACATTGAATATGAATTTTAATAATGCATTAAAAAATTTTTTTGTCTAATGTAAACAGCGTAAAATCGAAAAGTTCATTCTTGTGCTTTGAAAGCTTGCCTCTCTATTATGGTGAGACTGTGTTTTCGAATGAAGCAAAATGAGAGCAAGAAGGAAGATGATGTTTTAACTTGAGAAGTTTTTTTGCCGTCAGGTCAGATGTGTTTAATAGATTGGCTCCGTTGTATCAATTCCTTTTTTCGCTTTCCACAACAATAATCTCTTTGTTCAGCAAAATTTTCGTTCGAAAAGAGAGAGAGAAAAAAATTGTAAAGAGAAAATAACTTTTTACCATCGCTTTGTAGCCATCGTATTTACGGCCAAAGCAAAAGCGACAAACGACGTGCTTGTTTTCTGTTTACCGAAGCTAAATTTGACAGTGAAACACAATGCACATATTATAAAGCATTTGTACAATGTCTTCTTTAATTTTTTACACTTATATTTATCGAAGAAAGCGAAATCAAAGCATTGAGATGCTATTATCATTTAGACTTGCGTCGTTTCATGAACAAAAAACTAAATTCAGAAGCACACACACACACACACACTCATCCTCGATTATTGTTAATTACGGGCAAACATCTCTTGTGGGCTTTGAGTATAAATTTAGAATCACATTTTCTGTTGGTTCTTAAATGCTTCAAATCGCTGTAAATTAAAATTTATCGAGAAAAGCGTTTAAAATGGCTTGTAATTTGAAATTCTGTTCGCAAAAGTTTCTTGTTCAGCGCACAAATTGCAAAGTCGATTCGCGAAGGTGCAAAAGCCAAGCTTTGGCGAGTTTGTTTTGATTTAGAAATGCCTGTTAAAAGTAATGATTTAATTAATTTCAATCTGATGAATTTAAAGACCGAGAGAAATGCGAGCTGTCGAGTGTCCGCGTTCGAGTGATTAAAATTTTAAAAAGTTGCGTATGAAAACAGCGCTGAGAATGATGCGATCGGTGATTTGGCCGTCAAAAACAGCGGCTTTCAGTGTGTCGCACGGAAGCTAAAATTAATTGCGCATTATTCGTTAACATTGAAAAGCATTTTCTTCTCATATCTTTACGCGTCAGTTTTCGAGCGAAATTTCGCATTTAATGCGTTTAATGACAAATTTTGCGCAATATTTCAATGAAAAGTTTTGTCGCTTTCGAGTTTCGCGAAAAGAAAAAGCAAAAGCATTACTTACTTTCGCTTTCTTTCGCTTTTCCAAGCCAAAAGTATAACTATTATTTCACATTTCGATTTTCGCTCTTCTACTATTATGACTTATAACATGGGCTTGTCTTACATTTGTCACTAAATGGCCTTTCGCGAGTGGTACGAAATAAGCTATTTATTCACTTCGCAATATTTAATCATCACAAATTTTTTGATTCATTTTACGCTTCGAGGGCTCTCGTTTAACTCTTAATTTTTTTCACTATATCTTCACGTTATATTCAATTAATTTTGTGAGTAAAAAGAGCAGACAAATTGCTCGATGAAGCTCGATTCAGGCGCGTTTTAAATTTGAATTTTTGTGCACTAACAGGTAGATGAGATTGTATAGCAAAAGCGTCGGAAGATATGTGAAGAAATATGTGAAATAAATTACGCTATCGAAAATTCAGTGCAATACATGCTTTAAGTAAATGAAGGCAAAAGATGAGAATATTGATTTTAGTATTTCGTTTATGTACTTTAATAACAAAACAGAAATAAGATTCGTTATCTATTCGATTTTGTCGCATACTATTTTCGATTCATTTACATATTCAATTTGATCATCATCATCTCTATGAATTTGATGCAAAATATTTATCATCTCGAATATTCATTTTGAATGGCAAATCAAATTCGTTATTCGAACGCTATGTTCATTGATTTAGCAAAACGATTGCGAAAATTAAAATGACGTTAAGTACAATGGAGAAGAAAGCGAGAGCAGCTTAATTTGATTAAGACGAAAGCCATTTTTCAAAGTGTTAACGATTCTTATGTTCTATATGCTGCTCTGTCAGCTCTCTTTCTTGATTTAGCTTTGTTCTAATTACACTAATTGAGTATTTCAAAACGGGGCTATGGGTTTGATAAAGAAAATGAGCAAAACACGAAACACAACGCCATGGCTTACAAAGTTGATCATTGATTTCGATTGAATTTATTGGCTATAATTAGTGCTTAAAACCTCTCCTGTTTACTCACCATTTGTTGCCTTGGATATAAACAGTTGTCAGAGGCGAATATAGTTCGAGTCATCGAACGAATGAGAGTGAGAGAGAGAGAGAGAGAGCAAAGAGAAGAAGAGGAAAACCATGTAAAGTATGTGAAAAAGCGTTTCGCCATTAGTTTAGATAGATGCTTAACGCCAAACCATCATCTAAATTGCATTTAAAATATGCTGTGCACACACACTCGAAACAGCACACCTTGTTCTGAATTCGTATTTACAAGCAGTTTGGTTTGAATTGTTTTGCGTTCAAAAGCGAACTATGGAAATTTGCTGCTGTACGAATAGTTCTCAATTGCATTTAAACCACTCGAATTTATTGTTTCGCGAAAGAGCACTCGCTGAACGCCGAGAATACAGTGCGAGCCGGCGAAATTGTCTGAAAGTGAACGCCTGAGTTTGTAAAGAGTGCAAGAAAATAAAGAAAAGCTTTAAATCGATCAATCATTTAGCTGTTTGAAATCGTTCTTTTCCTCCTTTTCTTTGATCATCGTTTTCATCTGTCGACGAAGCAGTGAACTAAGCGCCAGCGATTGAATTGAGATCTCGAATGAGACTGAAAAATAAAGATTTCTCAAAAAAAAATGAACTGTGTGGTCACTTATTACTATTTTCTTATTTAATTTTTCACCGAGATTAATGAATCGCGTCAAGCATTTTTGCTATCTCTTCTTAAATTGATTGCGTTCTCAACTCTCATTTCTTTTTAATTTCTATATTTGAAAAAACTGCGTTTAAAGTATAAAAGCGCGCAGTGTGTGTGCTGCTATTGTAATTTATAAACGATGCAAAATCGCAATTTGCACCACCCGCGCAAAAAGGCTGGTGGAGTGAGCGTTTGAAAATGTTTTGAATTTCTGAAAACGCCACCGGCGTTTTTTATTTTCAACTTCATTCATTGAAGCTTTATTTTAGCGATAAATCATTTGTATTGAAACTTGTTCTGCAAATAACAACGAAAATTGCGAGTCGTATTTCGCGTAAGCATATCAATTATTCAGATTGATGCTGTAATTTTAACTTGGAACGTCTTATATCGCTCGGAAATCACGACGCACATTTCTTACTTGCACCCACTTTAATCACGCTGCGAAATTAGACCGTCCAACTCGCATGAGAGTGAGTGACGCGAAGCTTCATAACTCAAAATGAGTGTCAGCAGTGTTTAATAAGATGGAAGAGAGTGAAATACGCAATGCGAAACGGTTTAATAATTGTGTGTCATTCACTTTTCATATGCAACAAGCAGCGATCGATGGCATTGGATGAAAATGAAGAGATTTTTCGCGCAACCCGGCTGTAGCTGCTATGCACGCTGTTATGGAGAATGAGATGCGAATTGAGTGAAAGAGAAAATTTCGCGACGCGACAATCATTCATCACTAGCAACCGTTTTCGCGTTCACGTTTTGCTGCACTCTTTTGCTCTCACTTGCGATCTGCTGCGATCAACAAACTTGTGCACCGTTGTAGACTATCTGTTTCGTTTCTCTCAGCGTATTTGTTTTCTCTTCCATCTCGCGTTCTGTCGAAACGTGAATTGAAGCTGGAAATAAATGGTGGCTGAGTAACACAAATAAAGCAGAAAGAGGACGAATGCAAACACGAAAAACGAAAACATGGGTACGACAAGAATGGTTTGATGTATCGTGTAACATTGTAGAGCCGCAGTTCGCTCGGCGCTCTGTTTTCCATTACGCTAATGTTCGCCGTAATTGTTTTCCATTAAATTATAATTACGACGATCTGCTTGTTTCGCTGTCTCCGACTCTCATTCACCATTCGAGCACTTCAAACGCTCGCTCTCGATTCGAGTCGCACTTTAAAATTGCGCTCGCGTCGAGTGGCCGAGCAAAAAACGCCTTTAATTAACGCTGACCAAAACAACGGCACTTACGTTTGATTTAATTAATGAGGTTGGAGTTGATTGACGTGAAAGCAGCGCGATCCCCGAAACCTTAAACTCTAATTGCGAACGATTAACAGTATATCGCAGAGATAGAGGTTAATGTCAACGCTCGTCGCGCTTTGCGAGAGATTTTTTTTGCAAATGCTGAGTAAAAAACGAAGAAAGGAAGCGTTTTGTGTGTGAATTGTTCTGTAGAAACGTGAAAAAAGTGAACGACTTTCGCAATAGAATCAAAAATGTCGAACGCTAATCACGTGAACGCAGCGGATTGACGCGTTCATTTTCGCTTTCGGCTTCAGCGTTGTCGATTCCGCTCTTCAGTGCCTTCCAAACGGTATGTGTGCACATGTAACGAAAGAATGCCGCGCGAAGACAGCCACTTTCGATATTAAGTAGAACAAACATCCCAAACGTGAGCTGCTTTTACGCCGTTCTCGGCGCGTTTAAGGAAAAATGGAGCTGAAAAAAGCTCGGCAAGCGAAGCGGACGTGTTCTGCGGTCTTTCACCGGTCTCAAAGCGCTGCCGTCGATTGTTTGATCACAACGAGTAAAGAGTTCAAAACTTGGTCGGCGATTGTAAAATAGAATCTATGCGGCCGAGAACACAAACTCCGCCGCCGTAATCAATCATTAGAGTCCACGCGGCTATTATTTTTGATATTAATTTTGAATGCATGCCTTTGAAATACCTTCTCTCTTCTTCTTCTTGTTGCTCACCGTTCGCCATTCTCTTTTCGCCACCAACATTCTTCACTTCGCTTTTTTCTTAGAAGAAGTTAAAGATAAGAAAACAAATAATTTTTCACTCGCCTTTATTTCGTACTAATGCTGCAAACGTATGTGAATGTGAAAATTTTCATCCGCTTGTTTGCAGAGCGAAATTTGTTTTTTCGTCGAATTTTGCACAGTTTAAAAACGCTCGCTTCTCATTAGTTTCTCGTCGTTAAAAATTTAAAACTTTTGTTAAATATGCAATAAAAACAGCGAAAGAAGCACGAACAACCGAACGATTTGCTTTCTTCTTCTTCTTCTTCCTCCTTCTATTCTTCGATCTAAACGCTTTTGTTTCGCTTATTTTAAATAATTAATTTTACTTGAAAATAGTTTTTACCGAGAAGAAGCGAAAACTTGTCAACCTTTTAAGAGTGTTTTACCTTCTTTAAACAAATTAAATTCTTATGTGAACAATTTGCATTTTTCATCAAGAAAAACTTTTTTTTTTTGATTGATCGTCGCACACGATGTAATACGAGCTTAATTAAAAAACAACATTCGAGATGAATTAATATGCGTAGAGAAATAGACAAAGAATGCAAACTTTGTTTAATTTAATACTTTGTTTACTCTTGCTCTAACAATGTGAACAAAAAAAGTTAATTTATTCTTGAGCACTCAAAAAGACGTGACTTCTTGTTAATTGAACGCATCAGTGCAGTTAATCGATCAATTGATTAATCATGCGATTGATTTAAATTTTCCATTTTAACTCTAATTCGAAAATACGTGATTCTAGCGAAATTCTACCGAATTAGCAAAAATCGAAATGAGATTATTTTCGGTGAATTTTTTAGGTCTTTTTTCTAATAAAATGGCTTAAAAATCTCGAGCATTCCCACAATTTGCGATTAATTTTGCTTTTTTTGGTGCGCAAATTATGGCGTTTTTCGTGAATGAAACACTCGCTCCTCGTTCGAATTGATCATGCGGAAGCATTTCGAGTTGTTTTCTTCTTTTATTCATTTTTCTGTGACTGTAGCTCCTGTTGTTTCCTCGTTTCATTGATTTTTCTATTTTGTTTGTTGTCAAGATTTCTATTTTAACAAAAGAAAAAAGTGAAATAGATTAAGCAAAATGGCTTTTCGAAAAGCGAATTAATCGAATATTCAACAACTCGAATTCAAATATTGTGCGCAAAAATTATTGCGTCAATTGAACGGCGTCTTTAATAAAAATTTTAATTTCGCTATCATCTACATGACCAAATTTTGTGAATGCGTATTATTTGCTCAATTCTCAGTAAAGGGGATCTTGTAATCGTTTGAACGATTATTTATTTTAACCCGAAGAAACTTTTCGCTATCGTTTCTGTTTGAACAGCTCTCGAAAGATGTTTCGAGAAAGAGACATCATCAAGCTTACTCATTGTAATGAAATTTCGTGAATCTCCGAGTTTTACGATTACTTTCATGTTCATATTAAAACGTTGATTAATAAGAATCGACGAAATGCGATCTCGCTTCGTAAATCGCCGATCATAAAAAAAGGCGCAGCACTAGTTGCGAAAACAGCTTTTTTACTACGATTTTCATGGTAGTGTTTTAAAATTGGTTGAAATCTTTTTTTTTCGAAACTAGTCGCAAAGAGATGCGAATATCTCACACAACGTGAGCGAGCGAGCGAGCGTAACCAATTGAAATTTAGTTTGTTTCCCAAAATTGAAAATTTGAAAACGTTTTCTTCCTGACAGCAATCTAAAACGAAATGAGGTCTTTCAGCCGTCACTGTTTTTCTTTATTCGTTCGTTATATTCCACTTTAAAAAATGCGAACGAATACAAAAAAGCTTGAACGAAGTGCAGCAGGACTTAAAAGACGGAAGCGGATTGAGTTGCAGCGAGTTCAGCAATGCTAGCGAGCGCTGCGTTTAGAGATATAGTCGAGTGCGCGAACAGAGCGAAAGAAGAGATGTGATTAGACTCGCATACATTCGAATATTTCCGATCGCGTTAATGTGTTTCAAAATGTACTGAGCAAGAAAAGAAAGCGAAGAGTTGAAGAAGGTGGCAGCGAGCAATGAAACTAGTGACTGGCTCCGATTCGAGTTCGCATCTTTCAAGTAGAGACGCTCGAACGAGTGGCGTGCAGTGTGCATTGTGCATAAGCTATGTGTATATTTCCGGAACGCAAATGGGTTGCAGTCGTCGATTTTAAGAAAGTTTGCGTCGCACAAAGTGGCTACATATCCGTAGCGCAGAATAGCGACGACGAAAGCGAGCGAAACGACAGCGAACACAACTGTTGGATGTGCCGTATCCTTCCGGTTCTTTGTGCTCGGCACTTATTCCCAGACGTGCCCACCTTAGCGTACGTAGTATTTTTTACTACTACGAGCTTCTTCTTTGCCATTGCTTCACTGCTTCACGTGTCGCCGATACATTTAATTCGGCGGAAGTTATGATCGTAATGTATACACGCAGCGCGTCTCGTACAGCAGCATTCGCGAGTGAACATTGCGTTAAATGCTAAATGTTTTACACTGTTTCTTTCATTTAATACTCATCTGATTATCTGTGAATGCGTGAAAAAATCTCATTTACTGTGTCTTCTCTCTGTTTTCGGTGAGTTCGCTGTTCACTCCGTTTTCAAGCTTTCGTCAAACGCTCGCTGCTCCAATGTTTTGTTTGCTGTTTCGTGTGATGAACAAACAAAATATCGAATAATGCGTAAGAACCCACCGCCGCTTCTGTTTTCGTTCTCAGCGCGCTTCGAAAGCGATCGCAAAAGTTTTCAATAACGAGCGAAACTAATGTAAAAGTTCAGTTTTCAAACACTTGTGCGAGATAAGCGAAGATAGAAATTAAATGCTGATTTATCGTAAAGATTTTTTATCCAATTTTCTTTTTTTAAAAATGATGAAATGAAACGAGCTTTCAATTGTAATGCGTTTTTGCATTAAATTTAAACTTAAAAAGAAGCAACGTTTGCCTTTTCAATCTTAAATTAGGCGAAATCTTCGCTCCAAAACTTTGTGCACGAGTTTTATACCAAATTTTATAAAATTCGCTAATCGCTCGATACGCAAATTATGTGTATGCAGTACGTATTTTTACTTAGTAGTAGTAAGATTGCGCACATATTTTCGTTCACTACTCATTTCATTTTCACTTGAGTAATCGCGTTGCTCTGTCTGATTTTTTAGCTCCGATTTGTAAGAGCTAATTAATGCGATGTTAGAGAAAAAAGTGCGAGACGAGTGTGTGTGTGCAATGGAGCAAAATGGTTTTTAATAAGCGGTGTTATATATAATGAGTCTAGCAAGAAATTAGCGTCGCGAAAAGCTGAATAAGAGAGCGCGAAGAAGAGTGAGCGAGTGAAGATATTTATGATGCGCGAAAGCTTCTCGGTGCACATGCAAGGATTATGCTTGTCGATGATTTACTTGTGTTGCTCTCTCGCTGTTCGCGTATCTTTTCGCCGGTCGCATCTCCTCTCTGTAATTTGTCATCGTTTTATAAAAGGTGCCATCATTTGTCACTTAGCCTCTTAAAAGCGTTTTGCGGCGAAAATATTTGTACTTTCGCAAAAGAGACGCAGAATATCGAAATGAAGCAAAAGAGAGATATTAATGTAAACGTGTAGTTGTGAAGTTGAGAGTTAACTTTAAAACCGCTAATTTTTCTTCTGATGTGCGCAAGTAAATGTTCGACAACATACAACGCATTGACGTTTTATAGCTTAGAATTATGGTTTTTCGCACAAGAAAATGGAAGCCGTTAAACTGTTAAAGTGCTATGAAAAATTTTGTGCTTCAAATTGCTTTTGATTGAAGTCGCACACTTTCCAATTTTCAAATCGAAGCTCCAACTCTTGTTTTTATTTCTTCGCTCGTTTGTAGTCAAACATTATGTAATGAGAGAGAGTAGCAATGCACATTTTCATTTGCTAGCGGATGAAATTTTCACTCTCAACATCGCTCTTCATTCTCTTTTTCGAATTAGCTTCGCAATAAACGGACGCATTCAAACAAAACGACGATATTTGCATACGATAGAGACATCATCAAATATCCATTGTTCATATTGTACGCTTTCTGCTATAATCAAATTAGCTTGCCGCGCAAATGTTTGTTTATTTTAAAACTGGACATTGTTTGCGAACAGCGAGCCGATGATTGGTTTGATTTGTTTCGGTCGCATCCGAAATGAGAAGCTGTTTGGTTTGGTGAATTTTGCGAGCGCATTTTGCAGCAGGCAGTCGCTGCAACGGCAGCAATTCGAGCGAAGAACCTGTGAAACGCGAAGAAGCATAAAATTGAATGAATCTTGGAAGAAGAAATATTTCGCGACATTTTCCTTTTTTATTGTTCAATTGCGGCCAGCAGGCGAATCTCCTCTTTCCGAGCCATTTGTTCTCGCTACATTTCATTCGCTCGTTGCTTGTTTTATAAAAACATGACATACACACAAACACAACAGTTAAATACTCTGATGAGTCGACTGCAGAAGATGATTCTGCTCAGCTCTTTCTTTGTGTACAACTTTTTAAAATCAATCGAGTATACCGATGAATGTTCTGCTTCTCTTTCAAGTGTCATGTCTTTTGTTGTCACACTTTCAGAACGAAAAGAGAGGAAACACGATTTTCGAATCACACCTTTAATGATATTTGTGTGATCATTAAAGTTGTGCGCCATTTTTTTTCGGTGTTTCTAACGAAGAAAAACTGAAAAGTTCAAAACGAGGGATTATAAAGAAACATGGCTTTGGCCTTACCATTGTCACTCGACGTTTTTTATTTTCCGATTCTCTTTTCGCAGTTTCTCGCTTTATGCAAAACTGCATTTTGACTTGAAAAAAGTTTGCCTCGCTTTTGTCAACTTCTAATTGCGTTTAACTTTTGACGAGTGAAAATTTCTAATGTTTATGAAATGAGTGAATTTCACACTTTTGCAAATTGTTTCCACAATAGAATTTGTTGCGCACCTCTACTCTCGACGAACGATTTCGAGTGCAGAAATTATGTTTTTACTTGCACTTTTGACATATTTTAAAATTTCTGTTTTGTGTGATCATTAAAATTATTTGAAATAATGGGAGTGTGTGTAATTAATTTATTTTTACGGCAAAACTTAGCGTAGAAAACAAAACAAAAAATTAGAATAAAAAACGCATTTGCTCTGAGAGGAAAAATTGTGAAGATGTGTGAAGAAAACGCAATATCAATTTTCAAAAATTCAGTTTGCTTATCGATGCGTTATGCTTCACAATTTATTTTCGATTTCTTTTTTTCGTTTTGACTCGTATTAAACACAAGATTTACTTTCGACGATAAAAAAAACTGAAAAGCTTCACTCGCTTTATATTTATTGAAGATTTACAGGTAATACTTCAATGAATACAATGAATGCATTTAAATGCGTTTTTCAGCACTTTTTCGCTGCCAGAAAAAAAGTTTTGAAACTAAACGTTTGAATTTAGCGCCATCGCAGAAAATTTTGCAAGCAAATTGCTATGATAAGTAAAGGATCGCGTACACAAAAATTATTGCAGCATTGATTTCTGTCTCATTATATTCCACGACAACGTCTGCACGCAGTCATAAAAGTGCGTGCCAAGAAGAGAACTGCAGTGCGCAAATTGCTTTTTAAATAGCGACAGCGAAACTCAGAACAGAAAGATGCGCTGTGAAACTAATAATATTACTCAGTAAGATTGCTGCAAGTATTTGTAATATTCACTGATTACTGTCGTCAACATATAAACCTAATTTCATTTAATCAGCAGCCTTCTTTCTCTATCGCTTCATCTCTAACTTCTCTTCGCTTCTCTAACATCGTCTTAACTAATTAGATTTCAAGTAATGAATTCTCTTTTCACTCTTTTTCATCTTTCACTTTTCTCAAAACTTTTCAAATATATTTCTTAATTATTTAGACATTTCATATTTTACCTAATCAAATTGTCAGACTGCACAATTGAAAAGCTTTCTCGACTCGATTTTGAATTTTTTATTTTTCATGTGATCAAGATGATGATTTTTCAATTTTACCGCTACTTTGAAAGAATTTTCTATCGTTTCTTGTACACTTGTGTCCAATAAAATCTTTCAGGCTAATGCTCGGTAATAAAGAAATTTAGAAGCTAAAGATTTCATTGCGTTTCTGAATTAATTAATTTCCATTTTGATTTTCCCAATTAAAACTTAATTAGAAAGAAGCTGTTTAAAACTTGGAAGCAAATATGAAACCATAAAGTGATGAGGATAAAACATCAAAGCAAAATATTTTTGATTTTTTCTAAAAAATTTCGTCAAACAAAAACAAGTTCTGCGCTAAATTTTTGAAAATCATAAGCACAAACCGTTCAGCGAGTTAAGCAATTTTCAATCGAAATAACTTTGCTAGTGTTTAAAAAAGCAAAATGCATTCTTTTTTACAAGACTAAAACTTCAGTTAACCGACAGAAGTTTGATAAGAAAAATTGTAAATTCAAATGTCATAAGTTTTTCTTTTGCTTAAATGCTATGACGCGTTTCAATTGTTATCACGTAAGCTTTAAGCGACTAATGTTAACGGCTTAATTATGCTTTTTTAAATTAAATATTTTCAAAAGTTAAAAAAGCGAAAAAACGGAAAATAAAAAGACATTCTAATAAAGACTCGTCGTGAAAATTGAATTTGAATGGTGAAAAGTAATAACGCTAACAATTGAAAGCGCGATATCAGTGAAGAAAGAGTAATTGACAGTAGTGTCAATTATAAATTAAAATCGATAAGCTCCAGTTCAGCTTCATGAAGTCTCTTTTTTTAACACTAGCAAAATTCATTTTCAATTTAAAAAATGCTCAACTTTCTTTCTGAACAGCTAGTGTATTGTAATTGTTTATTTCAAATATTATTATTCGCGGCATTAGAAGCGCAAATATTCTAATTTGCAATGCAATAAACGTTAATATTCAGCCTATACGCGCATCAAGTTTTTTTATCTTTGAATTTTCACAAGTTGAAATTAATTTTTAAGAATTATGACGCTATTGAACGCATTTAATTAATAAAGAACAGCGATCGATCTTGATATTGTATTCCGCGCTGTCAGCAGGTAAACTTTTTAATTTGTCATGTGGAAATATCACATCGTAATACGAGCGTGCGAATATCTATTAGCAAAAAAAGTGATGTTTGCATTTGTTTTTGCTTATATAGTTGTTGATTTCGGATATTAACGCTATTCATTGTTTCTAAATTGAGTCGTTCTTAATTACGGTTTAATGGATATAAAATTTTTTTTTCCTCGAATGGTTTTGCTCATTTTGTGTTTCGCTTCCTCTGTTTCTCGCTATTTTTTCAAGTGAGATGTGTCAATCAACGCGAAGTAAGTTCGCGTAACAGATACAGTTGACGAGAGTTAAGCTGAATGCGGTGAAAAATGAAGCATCCGCTGAGAGAAAATTGATAGAAAAGACGGTGAGCGCCAGTGTTTTCTCATCAATTAGAAGCGTTGCGATAATTCTTGGCGATTTCTATCTGCAAAACGTTCGCGATTAGAATGTGAGTTGGTTGGTATACTTGAGTACGGAAAAGAAGTGCAAATCGAACGTGTGCAGCGGAACATGTCGTTTTTACGCGCTTTCACATAAATTAATTGATCGCGAAACGAGAACGATCGCAGTGCAGTTGACGAATGCAGTGGCACTTTAATTTATCGTTTGTATCTACGTAGCCATTGTTTCTCGCTCGCAAACGAAGAGTTAATCTAAAGAAAAGCCACTCTTTTGTATATTACCTTTTGCGACTTTGTGTGCGCCAATTTTCATTGAGTGCTGCAGAAGCGATACGCTTGACAAGTATTGTGCGACAGCGAACGAAACGCATCCACAATTCATCCACACGCACTCACATATTATACACAGCGAGTAGTACACGTTGTGCGCGTATACGTTGCACAGGATGTTCTAACAAAGTAAGTTCTGTGCGCTCGCCTATTGTTTCTTCACACGTCCGACCATTTCATATTAAAAGCTCGTGTGTGCGGTTCGTCGTGTTTCGCAATAAAACCGCCCATTTGCTTTTCTTCCTCAACTCTTGTTAGCCATTAAAGAAGCGCTTCGGCCGTCGTTTACTTCTCCCCGACCTGATGGCGAAAACAAGCGAAGAATAAACGATGAGTGTTGCTGTTTGCTATCGCAATCGCCTCAGTGTTCGCTCGCTAGTTCGTGTGTACTAAACTCGTCGTCGTCGTGTTCGTCTTCTACTCTCGCGCTCCGCTTTTTCATCTCTTTCAATTGTAATCTCGATTGAGCACAAATGTTGTCGTGTCGCAAGCGAAGAGAAGAAATAAAAATAAAGCGATCGTTTATTTGCGAAAATTTCAATTCCAGCCTTACTTTGTATGCAAAGTGAAAATTTTTACATTCAATTCTTGAAGTGAGTTTTTTCTAAGGGTAAAGTGGCAGTAAGAAAAGTTTACTTTGAACGTTCGACGTACTATTTCGACTAGAAATTGATTTCGTTCTTCTCTTTTGCATTCTTCTGCTCGCGAATCTCTTCAACATGCATCAGTGTACAGTTCGATGGTGGATTGCAGTGAAGAGCGTCTCTCTTTCTTCAAATATTTTTACAAATCATCCAAAAAACGTTACTTTTAAAAGCTTTTTGACAAGAAAGTAATTTCGCACAACTTTTTCGCTGCGTTTTCAATTTTCGCTTTCTCTCGAACACTGCTCTCAATTTTGAGGTCTTATCGAGTTTATTTGTATAAATTACACTTTCCGTGCCATCGACTGCAAATGTAGCATACTGTCGAAATAAAAGTGTTAACAACTCGAGTGAACTATCTGCAAACGCTGTACAAAAAACTTTTTTTGCTGTGTATTATGTTTTCATGCGTACAATGTATTTTCTAAGCTGTCAACTGATTAAATGATGTGTTTTCAATTTCAGATTCGACAGTGATTTGCTCGAAACTCACACTCCGAGAGAGAGAGAAGAGGAGAGGAGAGAAGAAAAATTGCGTGCTTCGCTTGTACACTAAAGCATAGCTCTGGACATTAACGCATCGTTTATATTTTGTCACAAGAAAAGAGATATTCTTTATAAACGCTAGAGAGTGAGAGAGAGGACAACACACTTTCACTGGTGCAGGCAGCTCTGACAAGCGAATGTTTCAATCTTCGAGTTTCAAGAAACACTTGCAAGAAAGCTGAGTAAATCAGCGAAACTTGAGTCAATATATTTATTTATACGCGAACAGTTCGAAAAGCAAATACATCAAAAAGCACACATTGTAATCGCTTTCGAAATTCTTTTCCGACGAAACGGACACCCGAATGTGATACGAGTGATGTACTCGAGTGCATCGATGATGGTGTAGTCGGCGCAAGAAGAAAGAAGCGAAAGATAATTCGAGTGAAAGCAAAATGATCGAAACGTTGAAAGGCAGCAATTTAGTTATGACACTTATTTACAAATTAGCAGCTCTATTCGTGTGCATCTCTCTGCAAACAGTCGTCGAGCCTGGCAACGCTCAGAAGTGTCCGTCGATGTGTTCTTGTATTTGGCGAAACAATAAGCAAACAGCTCTGTGCGCTAATCAAGGCTTGATCGCAATACCATCGGGCATCAGTCCGAATATGCAAGTGCTTGATTTGACCAAAAACAATTTCCAGATACTGCCATCGAAAGTGTTTCAGGAACGCGGTCTCATCAATTTGCAAAAGATCATTCTCTCCGAATGCAAACTCGGTGTGATCGCGCCAGATGCGTTCTATCAATTAAGCAACTTGATTGAATTATATTTGTCTTCAAATCTCTTGACATCGGTTCCAACGGAAGCATTGAAACACTGTCCATCGGTGCGTAGATTGCTACTGAACGGCAATCCGATTCAAGTAATTCGCGAGAATAGTTTCGCGTCTCTTTCTCATTTGAACAGTTTAGATTTAAGCAACTGTCAAATCGATTTAATCGAACCGAAAGCGTTTAAAGGACTTCAGCGATTGCAGTTTCTTAAATTGGACGGCAATCGATTGACTACTTTGTCCTCGTTAGTGGTCAACGATTTGCCACCCTTGTTCTCGTTCGATCTTCATCACAATGCATGGAATTGCGATTGCGAGCTCAGAGCGTCCATCGAATGGATGAACAGGTACAACATTCCGCACAGTATACCACCAACTTGCGCGAAGCCCGAAAGATTGGCAGGCTCCATGTGGAATTCTCTCGACATCGACGACTTCGCCTGTACTCCAATTATTTTAAGTCGCGAAACAGAAGTGACCACATATTCTTCGACAAACGTATCATTTACATGTACAGTTAAAGCGCTTCCAGAAGCAAAAGTATCCTGGTCAGTTGCTGACGTTGGCAACGGCAACTCCTCGTACACAATTTTACCGCCACGCACCGATAAATTCATATTGACCGAAGATCGGTCTACTTCGGGCCAAGTTTCAAGCACATTGAACATACTAAATGTTGACGTTTCCGATGGCGGTCTCAGTTTTCGCTGTTCCGCCGAGAATCAAGCGGGTACGGTAACCAAAAAGTTTAATTTAACTTTAATTCCGGTTGCGTACCAGTCTTTAAATGGCTGGTCGCGAATGGAGATCGCGGCAATCGTTGTCGCGTTAATACTTGGAATTGTTGTTACTTGTGTCCTGCTCGCCGTGTGTCTTTTGCGAAGATCGCACAACTATGCGAGCAGCAGTGAAACGAATAAAGCAAAGAAAGCTAATCTACCTCAGATTGATGTACTTAATACGATGAAAACGTCAAGTGTGTCGAAAAGCAACGGAACTTATGAGGAAAAAGTGATTGTTGACTCTGGTGTCGGTAATAAAACAAAGATAGACAATGGTTCCAGCTCGACATATGGTTACACGCCCGATGTGACTGCGAATACGATGAATGGAAGTGTGGATAGTAGCGGATACAACAATCACGGTTACAACGGTTTGCTGCAAGTATCGCCGCAGCAACATTTGCAAAATTCAACTCATTCTTACAGTAATTTTGAAAATTACGATCTGTACGATTACAATACGGAAGGACTCAATTATAACTACGATCAATCGTACGTAACGCCCGACATGCCATTGGCCGCCACTCAAAATATTGATCCTAATTACTGGCATAAACATAGTCCGATGAACGCTGGTTCAATTCAAGATTTATCGTCGTCGCAGTTAATCCATCCTCACAATAATCAGCACCATGTGAACGTGGTTGGACAAGGCTCATACAACATTGGCCAGCCAACTGTGGTGCGCTACTCGCCAGATGAAGGATACGCTGAAGAGCCGGCGATCATTCCGTACAACTTACAAGGGACTGAAGTTTAAAACGCGGACTTTTTTTTACAGAGATTTTTATATATTTTCGAGTATACAAAACGAGAGAGTACAATGAATCGATACTACATTCGCATTCAAAACTCGACTCACTTTCGCTTTTCTCTGCTTGCGAGCATTCATCACTTGAGTGCTGAAAGAGAGAGAAAGAGAGAGAAGATCACTTGTGGCGAAACGGCAGAAGAGAGAGAGAGCGAAAGAGAACGAGATCGAATGCGAGTTTGAGTTTAGTGAGTGAGATGTGTTGACTTAAGTTCGCCACTCGTCGCTAAACTGCTGCAGAAATGAAGACATTATCATAAGTGATGGAAGGCAGCGTTCGTCTTTTCATATTACACAACTTTATATATAGCGAGGAAAGTTGTGCGATGGCAAAAAGAAAACATTTTTCATCACAAAAACACGCTTTTCATATTTTGCTTGTCGAGTTTCTTCCTCAAAGTCGGCAAGTCGTCTTCGAGTTTCGATTGCTTCTTCGCGAGCCGAACGAAAAAGGATTCATCCGCTCGCTGCACAATGTCAATCTCAAAATCTCAAAATTCTATTTATTTGTAAGCGACTTCGACTTTCAACTCTTTCGCTTTTTTTACATATAATTGAGCGAAAAATGATCGCGAAAGAGTGAAGAGTAAAGGAGGAAGAGCAAAAGAAAAAGAAAGCATTTAACTAAATTAAGTCGCTCGATTCAATACATTCTCAACAATCGTTTGCTGATCGCGAATGCGAACTTTGTTTTCGATAAAGCAAATGCTTCTCTACTTTTTTTACTTTTCCAAAAGTTGTTTCATTTTTCAAAGAAAAAAGATCATCAAATATATTTGGGACCAGCTTTTTACGCTTTGAACATTGTATACACACACCAAATTTTGGCGAATTCCCAAAACTCGGTGTTCAAACAAATTAAAAACGCAGGCAAAACTTTTTTTTTACTACCATCATTCGGTGTCGAGTCAATTTAAGTGAGTGTTTCATTCATTTCGAGAGACTAGAGATTATGTAAATATGAAATAAGTATTCAGTTGTGTAATTATGAAAATTTAGTTCGAAACAGAAAACGAAAATGAAAGTTTTTACGTTTGCAAACAAAAGCCGAAGCAATGTGTTTAAGCCTCGCTATGTTTCGTCATTTTCACTGTAAATTCGATGTTTGTAAAGAAAAGCGAACATAAAAATTTCTGTTGACAGAAGATTCTCTTGAGATAAGCGAGCAAAAAATAAAATTAAAAAAAACTTTTCTAAACAATATTTAGTATACGTAATGGATAAGACTTGTGATGTAATATTTATTGTAAAACGAATATTCAATAAATAACGTGAAAATTCTGTTCATTTGTCGAATATTTGCTTCGTGCTTTCAACTCTTCATTATTTTCGACCATCTCAGCTATTCAATCTGCTCATTCTCTAACTCTGATTTCTGATAGACTATCAAGAAGAGCATGAAATAACTCATCTACAAACATTTCAAACATTTCCTCGTGTTTTATGAAAAATTCCATTCACTTCATTAAATTTTTTTTTATTTCAAAGGCAAAATCTTGTTTATTATTTTATATAAATCGCTTCAAATAAATTGCTTTTTTCTTTTTCATACTTAAGGAGCAAAGTGAATTGAATATCGGACTATCAAAAGTAAGCAAGCGAAACTTTATTCTTATTTCATATTCATTGAAAACATATCATGAGAATGAAAATGAAAATATGTGAAAAAATATCTTCTTAAAAAGTAAACAAAAATAAATTCAAATAATTTGAGGTGAAGTGCTTTGAACATGAGCATATTTAAAAAATTAAACAAATCACTTAGCTAGAAAAAGCTTGACGCTCTTTAAAAAAATAATCAAAACTCAGCTTCTAAATTTAACGATCAATAGAAACAGTTGAAAAGAGATTCATAGCAGTTCACACAATGAAAATTCATAAACAAATCCTTTAAAACAGTGAATTTGTCAAATTTTTTTAATTTTTGCAATAAACGAGGCAAAATGATTGAATAAAGTGAGCTGCGTTAGTTTTTAACCAGCTTGCAATCATTTTAAGTTTCATTGAAGCAAAGTCACCGAGTTTTTCACTTATGATAGACGCAAAAATTAAGCAATTAACAAGACTGAAATTACTTAAAGAAGAGTACTAACATGGACAGAAAAGTTTCTTACAGTGAAAGCATACTTTAACTGCAAATCATGAAACGTCACACATGACATGCCTGATTTTGATTTACTTTCACAAAAACGTGGTTTTCCAAAACCGTTTAATTTTTTTAATTTAATCATTTTAAGTGCTCAAATGTGACGAAAATTAAATTCATCGAAATATGTGCGAATAATGAATCAATAGTCAATATAATTCGCGTAATGTTAGTGTCTAGTTGTAAAAAAAAGTGGCAAATAGAGAAAACCATCAAACGAAAAAAATGTAAATGGCCGAAAATAGTGATTTCAAATCATCGAAAAAGATAAAAATTTAAGTGAGTTCCATTCTTGTTTACACATTTATTTTAATGTTGAATTTGAATATTATCATCAAAATAAGTTAAAATAATGCGCGATTTGCGTTAAGCTTAGTGAATTGCTTTCGAGTGCGCTATGAGAAACTTTTCTGTCGAAGTTGATTTTTGAAAAATATCGAAACTTAGCAACATTTCTAATAGAAGAGATTTGGAAATTTATTTTAAACACTCCTAAGTAAGCAAAAAATTTTGTGATGAGTTAATCACACAACCAAATAGTTTGATCTAAGGTTCCTGTGTGTTCCATGCGAATTTCATAAATTTTTCTTGAACATTATAAAGTCATTACAATTAATTTTAATACTTCCATTTGTTTGCGTTTATCTTCTAGAGAAGCACACTTACAAAGCTCGAAAATCTGAACGAACATGATGAAAGTTTTAATGATGATCGATAAAATCTCTCTCTCAAAATCTAACGGCTATAACCGTCGATAAATTAACTCTCTTTTGCTTGACAATACCCATTTCTGGCTTCATTTTTGCTCTTCTTGTATCCGTTAGTTCGTTCGAGATCCTATGAAATTTATTTTTTTGATTTATTTTCATCATATTTTTCAAAATGAAAAATTTCGCTAAATTAATTTTCGATGTCTCTAGCTTTCATTTAGAGAAATTCAAATTCACTTTTAATATCAAGCACATCGAGAAAAGGCAGAGTAATTAATCTTCGGACTTTTCAAAGTGTTGTGCGACAAAAAAAATGAAATTGAGATGAAAAGAAAAACAATTTTCAAAGATTTTATATTTTCAAGTAAATAAGCTGAAGCGAATTTTATAATTGAAATAATAATTTTTATCAATGAAATATGAATTTCTTTACATCTTCTCAACTGTTTTCACTCATTTCAATTTTTTTTTCTTATGATCCGATAAAAATTGTAAACTTTTAAAAATTTGAATTTCTTTTTCTTTTTCAAGAAAAACTAAAAATTGTTTTCTCGAAAAAATTTTCATCGTTTTGGCTCATTATGATACAATAGTACTTTGAAAAGAAAGTTTTACGATTTATACTTTGTGTGTATGTATTTCAACGATTATGAAGTGAAGTGAATATAAAATGAAAAATAGCTTCTCTCTTCTAATTGAAGTAAAAAGAGTTTTTAGATTAAAAACTTCTTATAATAAGTTTTATTTCAACTGCGTCTTGAGAAAAAATTTGCAAACAAAATTTTAATGCTTTTTAGAATTCTTATTTTATTTTACAAAAGATTTTTAAAAAATGAGAAGCAGAATAAAAAAAAAAAAGATTTTTTATCGATATGACGCTTGGGATTCGCTTTTGATAGAATTTTTAAGCTTCTTATTCACCATTTTGTTTAACACAATGCATTTATTCAACGCAATATTTATTAAAATGAAGCTCAGCTCATTTTTTTATTCTTATTAAAATGTTTAAATTTTAAGCACAAAACGACATCAGTTTGAAAAGATCACAAGTAGACGTTGTGAAAGTAGATAACATCAATAGAAAGTTAAGTTCGCTTCTATTTTTCACTCGTTAGAAAATATTATTTAAGCTGCTATCTGTCGAAATTATTCCAAATAAAAAACACTTAAAAAAGCAAGAGCAAATTTTAGATTTTAGCAGAATTAGCAGAATTCATTTCTGTTTATCATTGTTGTTGAAAAGCGAAATTAGCGCTTAAAATGAGAAACCGCAGGTAGTAAGTGTAAATCCCCCGATCGTTTTTATCATTAGAAGTCGAAATAAAAACAAGTGTAAGAGGCGAAGCTTTTGGTGTTGTAAAGCACCGAAAAAAAAATCGAAGCTTACCATAGGTCATTGTGTTATTATGTTTTTCGCTCCTCTTATTTCTGGCTTCGATTTTTTTTTTCTTTACTTTTTCGATAACAAAATGCATTGCTTTTATCTTTTGCGATGTGGGCTTTGCGGAGATTTACGCGGATTTTCCAACTTCTAGCAGTTAATGAATATAAATGCGAATCTTGTGTTTTTGGAAATTTTTCTTTCGCTAAATTTTCCAACTTTTCGTCGGTTAGGATCTTCTGTGTGTGCGCCTCTCGGTTTTTTTTTTGTCGCTAATATCAAAAGGTTTTTGCTGCTTCTTTCTTTGTGTTTCACGTACGTTATGTGACTTCGCAATGCCTCTTTAAGTAAATAGTGTTTTACTCGTAATAATGTCACGCTCGATGCGTGGCACCACACGTCGTGGGCAGTTGAAAGCTGAGCGTTGCGTGTGCAAATACCCACTCACCCTAATCCAACTTTCGAAATCGAAAGTATTGCACAAAGTTTGAGGAAGGAAATTGGTCAACTAAATTATTATTTCATCTACCGTTTCGTACCACGGCATTGCTGTCCTCATTTCTCGTTGAGAGCGAGAAAATTTTCGAAAAAAAAAGTCTTAAAAGTTCGAAAAGGTTTTTCAATTTTCAATTTTAAAGCACATAAAAAGTATTCACAAAAGCACAAAGAAGTAAAAACGTTTTCTTTGTTGTTTTCTCGATTCTAAAAAAGTTTTTTTTTTAAAACGAGGCTTTGATATAAGAGCGAAAATCGGCGTTTAATTTCTTTGAAGATTGCGTTTATTTGAGATTTTCGCTAATCTTTTTTTTCCTCTTCGTTTTAAACTTTGGCCATTAACGTTTTTAATTTGATTTTCCATCTTTTGTCTAAAAATACTTTTCAGCCATTTTGCATATAAATTTCGATTTTTAATTTTATTTTCACACACAAAACTTTGTTTCTTCATTTGCCTTGAAACACATTTAAAACACAATCGGCATCTGTTCCTTATTTTCCGAGCGCGAACTAAACATTCTTAAAAAGTTAATTGCAATAAAATTCAAGTGAAATAAAGCGAAAAGTCACGAAATTAAAATTGAAAATCAATTTAAAAATGATATAAAAGTTTTATCACCGATTCGAGAAATTGCACGAAGCGCATTGTTTGAGTTCTGTATGCGTATTTAAAAAAACATTAAACCACATTTTAAACATCGAAACAGTTTTTGGCTTATTGAATTTAACTACTTTCTGCTTTGAAACTCTGTGTTTCGTTTAAAAATTTTTACTGTTTTAAATGAACTCGTGAGATTTTTCTCTCATACTTTTTATTTGCAATTATTTACTAGAATTCATTTCTTCTTCTTTTTCTCTCTCTCTCTCTCTCGTTACGATAATTGAACTCGACTTTAAAAATTATATTTCGTGAGAAATAAAATTATCTCTTGCATTCTCGTTCAAATAAGTAATAAAATAAAATGATTCAGATAGTGAAATGAGCGCTTCTAACTTCTTTCATATTTCAAAACGATGAAATAAGCGCTCATTTTTGAAAACAATGTTAAGTAAGCTTTATTATATGCGAGAGAAGCAGCGTTCATTTACAATTTTAGCTTAAAAATGACTATAAAAAAAAATATTATCGCTGGTCGAAAACCTGTAAAGTATTTCAACTTTGCATAGTCACTTCATATTTCTTATTTACGCAGAAATCGAGCATTGAATGCTTACTACGTCGAGAATACACTCACTTGATGAATATTTATTGCGGCATCGCTTGTTTCATAAACTAAAATAGAAAAAGCAATGCGCTTTGATTACAATTCTAAGTATTTAACCTTTTTTAGATTATGCAATTGAACTTTTTTCTTGAATACATGAAATCAACAAAATAAAAAGCGAAATCTGGATTCCCTTGAATGTTTTGTGACGCTAAGCGCTTTATCGTCATTAGAATTTCGGCTCGATTGGTGCCTGACTGATTTTATGGTTAGAGTTTTTACTGTTTACAAAATTACACAAAACACTATTGCGTTTAACGCTAGGAAGGAAAAAAAATTATAATAAGTTTAACAATGTGAAGAAGGCAAAAGAGAAAACTAGTGCGGATGAAGAGAAGCATCGTTGCAAGTAAGCTATGCACTTGTGAACTCTCGAGTGTGCGAACACTTGGCGAATATTGTAATTTGCATTTCGCAGTGTTTTTATGCATACATTTTGATATCGGATTGACGACAGCCTAATCTTTGTACGGGTGAACAGCAAAGCTTTACTCGTCTAAGTCATTTGCCTCGTGATTATTGCTGATACTCGTCACTATTTTGACAAAAAACAAATGCAAAAAACAATTCGCATAAAGCTTTAACTGTATACATTACACTTGAAGCATTAATACAAAATGGAAACTCAGCGTTGGCAATTTTCGATTGAATTTTTCTGACACACAAAGCTTATGCATCTAGTATTTGCTAGAATCTATCGGGAAAAAAAATCTTTACAAACAATTCGCTGGGATTACAAATCAATTTATTGCTAGGCTTCGAAAACTTTTTCGCAATTTTCAAACTCATAAGAGATCAAATCGAATCTAAGCGAACACTTGTTACTTTTAGCATCGTTTATTAAGACTTTCTTAATTCATTTGCTCTTCTCGATATACGTGAGAATAGAGTAGAGAAATGAAATCAATTACTTCATATATGAGATGAGTTCTTGAAGCAAAAAAAAAGTGCAAAAGAGTTTCGAAGAAAATGCGAAATTCTTTTGCTTCTTTTTCTTCTTTTCCGCCGAATAAGAAAGCAAAATTCAATTTGAATGTTTCGCGAAAATTATGCAAAATAAACGAATATTTAAACCGTTCTGCGCGTATCGACGCTTGCGAGCGAACACGCGAAGGCAAACAATCGAGTATTGTTCTTTACTTTTTTCTTACCTTTTCACTTGAAATTAATATATTTTTAAAACTTCTTTGAATACATTTGAATGCATTCTAAACTGCGCTGTTCCACTGCAGTTTGCGAGCGGATGTTTTATAAAAAAAGTGAACGTTAAGCAGAAGAGAAGAAAGCAACGCTCGCTCGAGCAGCGACTCTTAGCGCGAGCAGCGAAAATACATTGTTTTTCTAGGAAATAATTGTATTTCTAGTGAATAGCCTAGTGAATCAATTACGCCTCGCTTTTTATCATATTTTACTTCTTTTTCACATTTTTATCGATTTCTTTTTTCGCACTTTCTTATGCTAATAAAGTATGAAATTGAAAATTTTTACGCAATGAAACCTAGAAACATAATTAAACGCTAGAAATCAAATTTTGCTCAGGTCGATTAGCACGATCGATTGATCGATCGCTTGTCAAAATTAGATTCTGTTTTTAATTGATTGCATTCACCGTTTTGTTTGACGGCAAAATTGTGAAAAAAAAACTAAGCAATCGATTGCAGAGCGTACTACGCCTTTTGTGTTTATGGCGAAAACTAATTTTGCACTCGTACAAGTGTAATAAAGATGCGGCTCTCTGTTTAATCAAATATTGAGCGCAGAGTTTGGATACGTGCTCGTAAACAGCTCGTTCTAGTCTCACAAAAGTAATACAGCGAAATACACTTTGAGCATCGATCGTATACCGAATTCGAATGCAATTACAAACGATGCTTGAAAATGATCGAACGGTTATTTCACGGCTTTCGACTGTTACTATAGAAATATAATGAAAATTAATTTAATAGAAGAAAGGAAAAGCGAGAGAAAGCGCGAAACCTTTTTCATGCGAACAACTCCATACAAGAATCCGTTATTCACTTTTTTTTTTCAATATAACGACTTTCATCTTTAATATCGCTGCGAAATGTGCTTTGTGCTGTACTTTTGCTTAATGGAATTGTTTAGCGGACCAAATTGATCACGACCTACAAATTGAAATCGTTTCACATTAATGTCAATCGAGCACGAATAATGAAACGAGAAAAGTTTTTAAAGTGGGCAAAACAAAATTCATTTCGACAAAAAATGAAACTTTCTCACTAAACTTCTCAATGCTAGCGTGAAACTTTTTCGCTATTGAATTAAAATCAAATTGCGCACAGATTCCATAAATGAATCAACTTATTCATGCTGGTGCCTGCGTAAGGCGTATTTTCTAGTTTCAAACTTTAAAATTATTCATGCCAACCGAGCTTTTTGAAAACGCAAGTGGTGAAATCTCTTCTTGTTGAATACGCTCCAATTTAAAAGTGCTTTTCTTTGAAAAGAGCTCAAATTAAATAGCTTTTCAATGCTAGTGATATAAAAATAGTGGCGAAAATAATAATCGGCGCATATTTAAATTTAAATTTAAATTCGTGAACAATAAATTACTCGCAAATACGTACGCACCTTTTATAAGTGCGCATTTTTTTTTTATTATTTTGAAATCGAAAGTGAATGAAAAATTTCATATTTGAGCCTTCAAGTTGTTTCGTTTTGAAGGCTCGTTAAATTATGTTCAGGCAAAAAAAAAACAAAGCGCATACATGTGCTGAACACGCAAATACGGTCACCTCCCACCCACGTTCGCTGCAATTATTATGAAAATTTCGTTCGAGTGTAGTGCATAGAAAAGTTTTCATTTTCTTTCAATGAACATGATAACTTTTTAAAGTAAAGCGTGTCAAAAGCTGCCAACTGTTTAAACAAATAAATTCTCGATTCGAAGAAAGCTGCATTTTAAACAAATATTAACTTTTCGACGAAAGTAAGCGCTCAGTAAATTGATATTTTGCGCAGCTTTTTCATCTCAAATCTTATCTCATTGTCACATTGATCGATTGTATTTCGTTTAAAAAATATTTTCATGTTTTTTTTGAAAAATAGTCGAAAGCATCGGAAACAATCGCTTAGTTCGCGTTTTCGAGCGAAAAGCGAAAAGATGAAAGCAAAGCGCGTTTTGCTGCGAAAAAAAGAGAGAAAAAGACGAAAACGAAAATGAGCACGCATCGCCCATTCGCCCCATTCGCCCGTTGCGGGCGCAAAACGATCGCAAGACGCGATCGCAATGCGACGAAAGCCCCGCGCGAAAGATGGACGCGTGCGCGGCGCGAAAGGGCGGCGACTGAAAGCAGAGTGAAGCGAGAATCGAAAAGAACGAAAAAAGGCGAAAAAGAAAAGAAAGCGTAAAGCTTGTTTTTGTAGCCTTTGGCGACAACTCTGCTTTTCGCGAACAAATGTCCTCTTTTTTTTGCGAAACGCGAACCGAACGCAAGTTGAAAGGTACGAAACGCAGAAAGCGAGCAAAAGCTGTACTCGTTGTTGCTTCTCGAGTTGTGCATTGCTCTTCTTTGCTTCAATTCGTTCGCTTATCTCTCGTCTCTCGTCTTTGCATTTCTGTCAAAAGCTCTGTTTCGAAACGCAAACCAAACGATAGCCGCTCTGCAGAACAATTGTGCAATAATTTTGCGAAATGCTCTCTTCCATAACGCGAGTCGTCTAATTCTCTGTGCTTTATTGCAGCTCACGTTGTCGTCGCCTCGCATCGAACATATCTTCTTTTCATAAAATCACAATTGTGAATAATTCACCGAAATAATGTTTGAAAAATGCTTCGTTTCTTATCGAAACGATTCGGTCGCAGTGAAGCAAGAAAACGACAGCTGCAAGATCCGAGCGGCAAAAGCCACACATTTCCTTTGTTCGGTGCTAATTTAACAGTAAATTCAAAGAATTGTATTCACTGCCAAATATTGCTGCTTGACGGCAGTGATGTCACCATTTACATCGGCAAGAAAGCGCTCGGCGGCGAATTGTTCGACGCTCTGTGTTCGCAGATTAATTTGAAACAAGAAACTGATTACTTCGGTCTCCAATACACCGACCACACTTCGGTGCAACATTGGCTCGACTATACGAAATCCGTCCGTAAGCAAGTGAAAATCGGTCCTCCGTTCACTTTTCATTTACGCGTTAAATTTTATTCTTCCGATCCAAATAATCTCAAAGACGAGTACGTGCGATATCTTTTCTTTTTGCAATTGAAACAAGACATACTCTCGGGAAAACTGCCGTGCAACGATGATGTCGCAGCTAAATTAGCAGCACTCTCTTTGCAATCAGAGTTCGGCGATTTCGAAGAAAATGAACACGACGAGGCATTCGTCTCGGAATTTCGGTTTGTGCCTAATCAATACGAAGCTTTAGAAAGGCAGATACTAGAAGAATGGCGAGCCTTGCGGCCGAAGCAGCTAACACCAAATGCTACTGGTGTTGCGAGCGAAACGCCCGAAAAGGAAGTTGAAGAGATGAAAAGTAAAGGCAAAGAAGAACGAGAGCTAGTGCAGTCTTTCTCGAAAATGTCAATGTTCGAGAAACCGAGACCAGCTTCATTGCAGTCGAAGTTAAAAGCTTCGAGGAAACCGATGCAATCGGTAATTTCCTACGACCAAACGTCGATAACATCGACGACGTCGTTAACTTCTGCAGCTGCTGAAAAGTTGTACCTAAATAAAGCAAAATGGTTGGAAATGTATGGTGTTGACATGCATACTGTACTCGGCAAGGATGGTAATGAATATTATCTCGGTTTAACGCCGACTGGTATTTTAGTTTTTGAGGGTAAATCGAAAATAGGCCTCTTCTTTTGGCCCAAAATCACTCGCTTAGATTTTAAGGGCAAAAAGTTGACTTTAGTAGTTGTTGAAGACGATGACGAGGGCCGAGAACAGCAGCACACATTTGTTTTTCGCATGCATACTGTGAAGACATGTAAACACTTATGGAAGTGTGCAGTCGAACATCATTCATTTTTTCGATTGAAAACAAGTGCAGTACCCGCGGTCAAACAAAAGCAGCATTTTGTAAGGATGGGGTCACGGTTTAGGTATTCTGGAAGAACTGAATTTCAAGCCACTATCGAGCAACAAACAATGAAGGAGCAAGAGAGTCGTTTCGAGCGTCGACCCTCTCAACGGTACACCAGTCGGCGAAGAAACCAAAATCAGGCGAGCTGTAAAAACAATGCGGCAAAGACAAAAGGAATAGAGAATGTGAACAAAGAAGTGCCAAAAACCGTGAAACAAGAGAAAAGCGTACTCGACTCGCCCACAGCCAAGAAAATCGCCGTTCCGCTTCAGAAAACGTCAACAAATGCTACGACCGAGACGGCCGAAGAACGACTTGATAATTTAATAAAATCATTGACCAAAAACGAGTCAAGTAAAGATAGAAATGATTTTAAAAGTGATGCAATCGTCGAAAGCAGTTCAATGACAATTGATACAGGCGAAAATATAAAAAAAGCGAATGCAAACGACAATCAGTCAGCAAAAGTTGTTGTCGGTCCCAATATCGTGGTGCCAAATAATCAAGTGCAAAACGTTGCCAAATCGCGGGCAGTCATTCCCGACATGAAATGTAACATTTTGAAAGCGAAAGAGCAAAATTTGCAGCAACAAACGATACAAAATGGCAACGTTTGTAATACTTGTAATGTTGATTCGCACGACGAGGAAACAAGCGGCATGTCGACGAGAGCGGAAAATACAGTGACCACGTCGGCAAGTGGCATAAAGAATAATTTAGAGGAAGATTTAATGGAACTTAGCGATCATTATGATGACGAGATTCCGTTGCTGGGGGCGGCTGATGTAAATAATATCACTGTGATTGTTGTGGGAAATGGTTGTGATAGTAATGGAGTTAATAAAAAAGAGGTTAAGACGGAAGTAAAAGAGGTTAAAGAAATTAAGGAGATAAAGAACGATATTAAAATGATTGGCAACCCTGATAGCGGCAATGAAGATACCGCTGATGATGAGGAAGATGAAGATATCGATGACGATCAACCAGTGCTTCGAGAAACATCTTTCGCTGGAGCTCACCCAGTCACAAGATCTGTGACTATCAACGCCGGCAACAAATCTAATGGCGATAAAATTCCATCATCTGTAGTAAGAAGGTCACATACCGTGGTTAAGAAATCAGTAATGACCACCGAGTTGTGAACCGAGTCATCACTATTCTTTTATTTTATATTTATTTTTAAACGAATGTCGAGTAGCTTCACTTTCTTTTTCGACGCATTTAATCTTGTGGCAAGTCTTTGGATCACATTTGACAAACGCCGTCCGAGCGAAACACTTAAAGTAACTTACACGCTGATCTTTTTACACATCTCACACAAGTCCCTTTGCTTCTTATATCAAATATGGCGTGAAATTGTGTTTTCGTCCGCTTTGCGATATTGAATATTTCATTGCATTTAAACGTTTTAGCATAAAAATCATTATGAAATAGCCTTTGTAAAGGTGATCAAGAGAGATAAACATTCGCCTCAAGGTGTCCCTTGTTGGATCTGTTCGTTCCTAAAGCGGATTTTTATACCAGACTTTTGTTTATATACCTATTGATACTTTATTGAAAGAAAATGATTTAATAAAAAAAAATTGAAAGTGAAAATTAACAAAGCAAGCCTGCTATCGACATTGACCGTGTTTGATTCCAGCTCGTGAGGAAAACACTTAAACTGAAGACGTTTATTTAACAAGAAAAACAAAAAATTAAAAGCAAAGGATTAAAGAAGAAGCTTTTTGAAGCTCAAATAAAGCGTGACTAAACGCGTGATTTATAATTGTATCATTTTGGCTCATCGCATTAATTTTGTGCAAAGTCAGGTTTCATGTACTATCAATAACGCTAAGATGCAGCCAAGTTTTAATGCTTGTATGCGAATCACTTTTTTGAAACCTCATTTTTTAAAATTAATTGCTTAAATTCGGTTTTGAATCATTGCCGTGAACTTGCCATTGGTTAAGCATAACCTGAATGTCATCCAAATTCTTTCAGCCTTCAGGCATCTCTTTTTTTCACTTAAAATGACGGAAATGTTACCTGCTTATCGCTGGAAAAGAATGAGCGATTTTTCTGCAGATCAATGCTCAAATACGATTGTTTCTCAGATGTGTCAGGCTATTTTCCATGTGTCTGTGTCACTTTCGGTTCGAAATTTATTGAGCAACTTTCGCACAAACTTTTCTTACCTCAAGTATCGATAGCAAGACACTTACCGGCGAAAATCATTCACTCAAATAACTTGGTTCACTCGGTTTAATCAGCCATGAATTGTTTGCTGAATTTAATCACGTTTTCACAATCACAGTGCGAATGAGATTAGCAAAAAGCGTTCGAATAAATTAGCGAAGTTATTTCGAAGAGTCTCTGAAGACGTTTCGTCAAAAATTTTCGTTTGTGGGTGTATTGAAATCGAAGCGTTTGTCACTGACAATATTTCGCAAATGAAATCGATTTTTTCCTCGGCGACAAGACAAATTTGTATGATTACAATAAGCTTGAGCTGAATGAAAACAACATGAATGTCACTATATCCGAGATAAGCTCGCTAAGTGACGTGATTTATTTTCAAGTGTTTTTTCTTTGAAATGTCTTCGACGAAATGCTGTTTTGATCACAGTTCGAGCGATGAGCGTGATTCGATTACCGATTCTAGGCCAAAAAAGCGTTGCAAGCAGGCGAATAATTTCATGGGTACCGACAGATCGTCGAAATTCAATGGACGCGATTCTCTTCACTCTGTTCACTCTATTAATGATTCGAAACTAGAGGACGGTAGAAAAGATTCGAGATTTACGGTAAACAGTTGCGACGAAGAGGATCAAAAACAAACGCTGATCTCAGCTTCGAGTAAAGACCAGATCATTTTAGAGGCGGTGAGTTTCTCGTTTTAACGTTTATTGATTTATAATCTTTTCTGTTAAGCTTCGACACGTTGTTCGAAACTGCACGAATCCTGATACTGCAAAGCGACCGACAGCATCAGAAATTAATGAAACTCTTCAGTCGTTTTTGTGAATTATTTTGCGACATTAAGTTTTTTTTTGACACAGTAAATTGCGCCGAATTTGCAACGAGTGATCTGATTACTGAAACAGGAAACGATTGAACACCATTGATCGAGATTAACTCATTTCTGTTATTTATTTATTTAAAATTTTGTTTAATTCAATGCAGAGTTTAGGCTATAAAACTGAACGAATTTGTTAAATCGTTAAAAGTTTGATGCTAGTATTTAAAAATGGATTTTGGTTTCAATCAATTCTCGGTTCATAGTCCTTAAATATTTCAACGCCCAAAATGTGAATTAACATTGCGGTCGGATGAAAAAACCGGCTCAATCAGTTTAAACGCATTTGCGAAGCTTATGTTTTTTTAGAAAATTGCGATCGTTTATTTTGAAATGAGTTTTTTGGGCAATTTCATCTAATCAAGTGTTTTCAGACATCAAGAAACCTTAAAATGTAAAAATCTTTTCCACGGTAAACCGCGATTCCGTGTCAGACCATGTTCGTGTTTTTTTTTTCTCGATTTTAAGAATTCTTTTTACAAGCTTAATCAAAATAACGGTTCTAATCAAATTAAAAAATCTCACAATTCAGCGATTTTAATTTTTTCACCCATTCTGCTGTGTTGCATTTGGTATTTCGTTTTCAGATGATCAAATTTAATATCCGATACAAACAAATCAACATTTTATCATATTTTTTCTCGCAAAATCTTGGTCTACTGTAATAATATGAAAAAGTGAAACAAAACTTGTAGCTAATGTTGTTTCGATACTGTAAGCTGAAAACTAGAAAATTTTTTGCATTCTTCAGCATATACGTTCACCGATATTCAATCTTATTGTTAGATTAAAAATATAAACATGCACATGTTCTTTCTATACTCCGAAACTCTATGCACACAATCAATTATTTTAAATTCGTTCGGTTTTATTGCGTCCACACTGTAGTTAGCGACTTAAAACATCGATTACGATGTATTGTTAAGTATTAAAATAGCTGATGAAAATTGAGCGATTGAGGTTAATAATTTTCTCTCAAGTCGCTTTTAAACACAGCAAATTTGAATTTTTTCGATTCAACACAAATTTTCGTATAAAGCTTTTAATTTTATCGTTGATTGTGAAATGATTCCTTTTCGCCGCCTGAACACTTAAATTTGCTATTTGAAATGAGCCCCTATTCGTGAAAAAAAATATTTAAAAATAAATTGTAAATTCAAATTCAGTTTAAATATTTTGAATATATTCCTCTCAGACAATATCGCATTACGCTTAAATTGCAAATGTCAAACTACGAGCGCTAGACATTTATGCGATGCGAATAATTTTAAAGGGCAAGGAATTGAAAGAACAAGAGTAAATGGTGAACAGAACGAAGCAAATTCGACAGATTTTTTATCGTTTTAATTATCAGACGAAACCAAATACTTAAACAACTTGTCAAGTGGATTGCATAAAATTATTCCAATGATTCTGTTTTTCTATGTAGAAAATTTGTTTCAACAGTAAGTAAAGTGAAAATTTGACAGCGACGATAATCCTCAGACTAATAAGTTTCAAGATAAATGCGTTATCGTAGTCAAGTATAACGTGTCCAGAAAAATCTTTTTACCTCACTTAAAACATGCTTCACTGTAAAGCAATCGAGCGAAAGATCTTTATGGACACGAGCGTGCAAGTCAAGTCAAGCGCATTGTCAACTGTTAGTGCTGTTGATATCGGCGAAAACTTCGTCTATCGAACAGTTTCGTAACACTTTTCTCTTACTCTTCCAAGCACCAGCACGTACGGATCGTAGGATAGTCGCAACGAAGATCATAAAAGAAGAGTTAAAGTACAGTGAATGTCAAAAAGTCGATTTATTTCAATTTTGAACCTTGTGGATAAGATAAGCGACGTTTTGAAATCACCGTACAAGTGCAACTTTAGTTTATAAGTGGTTTGAAAATGTCTATTACAGACAAAAAGGCAAGAATATTTTGCATACTTTCGCTTGGTTTTATCACTCAAATTAATGATTTAAACTTTCAAAGTTGAATTTTTCTCTTGTTTCTAACTGCAAGCTTATTGGTGTTAATATTTCAAGAAATTCAAGATTTCATATAGCCGAAAAGAATTAACAAAATTCGAAGTTTGAAAGTAGTTAAACAGTTTGAGACGATCAAGTTATTAGCTGTTGCTTCTTTGATAAAATTCGATTGCAATCAAGACAAAACACTGTTTCAACTTTTTTCTTTTCTATAGTTAAGCAAAATTTAATTGCACAATCTTTTTAAATTGCATTGCATTTAACCGTTTATCGCAAATTTAAATTCCCTTTTTAGCGCCTAGTTTACAGGGCACTCGATAAAATAAAAAATTTAGCCAATTACTTAGTATGCGGCGCGTTTGAATGATTGCGAAATTTTCTTATTTAAAAAAAGATTGCTGACATTCACAGAGGTTTTTTCTTAGGTCTCGAAAAATTGCAAGGCTCAGGTGCCTCCGTTGAAGTTTTTTGAAATCAATGCTAAATAAAAGTACTGAGAAGCATTTTACCCGAGGGTGTGTTTTGTTACTAAAGTGTTGAATAATTAAATTCAAGGTTCAAAACAAAACTTCGCTGTTGGCGTTCGAAAACCAAAGTAAAACGACTCTTTAACGGAATATATTGAGCGCTTTGTGTGCTCGACTTTTGGTGTTGTTTCCGTGAAAGAAGACGATCACTTTTCAAATGTCACTTGCCTTTGTGTCGGTAGAAAATTGAATTTCAATTTTTTGCCTCAAAAAAGACGAAATGCTTCAAGTTTGGCTGAATCCAATTAGTTTGATCATCGCTTCGATTGGTTTCGTGAACAATGTGCTCGTTATTTATACCGTTTTCACTAGCAAAGTGGTCAAGAAAGTGACTAAAGTTTATTTACTAAACTTAGCCATCGCCGATATTCTTTTCTTATCTCGCGTGCTATTGTTGGTCGCGGAAAATTTTAACAAAAGCTGGTATTGCGGCTTAATCACCTGCAAATTAATCCAAACGTTAACATTAAGCGCTTGCACAGCGTGCAACTTCCTCGTTGCCATTATAAGCATCGATCGATACATTGCGATCTGCTTTCCGTTCATTCGCAATCCACTTCACACTCAAAAGAACGCGAAAATTTCGTGGATTTGCATTTGGATCGTTTCGATTTCGTTTCAAATACCATCTGCAATTTATGCGAAGACTTTTGATCAAATGAATCCGGCAAAGAACGAGACGATCACAATTTGCCGCATCGATTGGCCACCGCATATTCGCAAATTAACTTTCGCACTTAACATGTTTATCGGCTTCTTTATTCCGAGCGCATTAATCGCTGTTTTCTATACGCGAATTGTGTTAGAATTGCTGCGCTTTAATTGCTTAGCTTATGCAAATGATTTGTGCCGACGGTCGAGAAGCAAAGCGGTCATGCTTTCGCTGACCATTGTTTCTTGTTATTTTGCTTGTTGGACTCCTTATTGGACTGTGAATTGTTTTTTGGCATTTACAATGCATGAATCAAATAAGTGGACTCATCTTAAAAGTGTTTACAAAATTTGTTTGATCGTCGCTTTTACACATTCCGCGCTAAATCCGATTTTGTACGTGTTTCTCGGTGATAAATTTCAAAAATATTACAAAAAAGCGCTAAAGAAACGCAAATCAACACTTTCGGCGCTAATAGCACGCGAAGAGAGTTGAGTGCATTGTGCATCGTGTAAATAAATTTTTATTTAAAAAAAGCGTGAAAATTATCAGCCGCCGTCAGCGACTTTCAACATATTTTCTAGCCTAAAGTCTAAAATTGTGCGTCATTTTATTTAATTTAACATTCGTTCCTTGATAATTAAATTCGCAATCGATGTGTCAATTAGTCGACGTAAGTGTTACATTTCAAACGTGTTATTTGAATAGAGAAATTTGAACAATTTATCACGGATCTGTAAAACGAGTAATTTTCATTGAATACTTTACGCTGAGTATATATAAAATATGCAAATTAATTTGAGGAAATTTTATTTATATATTTTTTAAAAATAATTTTTTAATTTGAGGAAATTGTTATTCATTTGACTAGAAAAGAAAAAACTTTTTTTGGAATTCCGCTGACAAATTTGAGAAAAAAAGCAATTGAAATAAATGGCGTTTAAAAAACAAAATTTTATGACAATTAAAAAAATTCGAAGGTAAATTTTTAAATTTACAAACAACAAAAATTTCAAATATATTCAATTTCATTTCACACATTTCAGTCAAATTCGCAATTTTTTTTTACGAAGTGGTAAATACGCGCTTTTTCGTTGCATTTCATTTTCAATGTTTATGATAAGACTGTAAAAGCGCGTGATTTCTGCGCTTCAGAATTTCATTGAAAAGAGAGTTTCTTGTTTTTTGTTTATTGAGAAAAAAAATTTTCTACTCACTTTCATCGATTACCACACTTCTCAACAAATGCCTTTAGGCGCTAAGTTGTCAATGTTTTCCAGCTTTGCAGCAAGTAATTGCACAGCGAAGAAAGCTCATTAATCATCAATTGTGAGGACCAAGTCAAATTTCGTTGAAAATCAAACATCGCAAAGTTTAAGTTGTTGAGTTTTTTGATATGCACTCGCTGAATTAACCGAAAACGCTTTTATTAACTTAAACTATAGCATTGAATTTCGACTTTGATCGAATACACAAACAAATGAATAAAATAAATTATTCTCGTCATTAAATTTCTAACATTAGAATTAAAACGTCGTTTTGGTTTTAATGAAAAAAATTTTATCAGGAAAACTTTCGATTAATGAATTAACGAAAATTTCGTGAGTAAACGTGAAGCGATTTCTGATCACTCAAGACAAACGTTTTCAAAATTTTAGAAATTTAAATTCCCCCCCCCCGAGTTGTTTTACGATTAGCCATGAGCAATACACAGGAGGTGAAAAATGTCACTGAAAATCGCTTTTCGAATGTTGACCATAATTATTTTGCTTCTTGCATTCGGTTTATTCACACAAATTTGGCTCTCGACTATATTCGTCTCAAAAATAATTTCAATCGCCGTCATTTTATTATTCACGTTCATAGCGATTTTCGGTTTTGTAATCATTGATACCGATTTTCACTGGCTCATTTCAACAGAATTGATTTTGATCGCAAGTGAAGTGTGCATCGTTTTCACTTTATACTTATTCACACCAATCGAGTTGAAAAGCATCAATTTCTCGCTGCAGGCAGCATTGCTTCTGCTTTTCACTGCAGCGAATTTTATTTTGCTTTTTCTGGTAAAGAGGAGAATAGTGAAAGTTGTTCAGATCGGGCGACGAGAAGAAAGCGATTTTTACGTGTTATACATCGTGAGATCGAAGTGCATTGTGTTCGAAGAAAGTCATAAACAACATTTCGAAACGCTACGATCAACTGGATTCACAATTTCTCCGCTACCCGCATGATTCGCACGCTACATTGATTCTTGCTGACCGAATGGCAATGTTAAATTTATTGGGCGTTTCGCTTTTGAATAAAATTTTTATTTTAAATTTAAAAAAAAAGCTAAAAAACAATCAGAAATTAACCTTATTAGCAATTTAAAAACAACATAATTCAGCGAAAATTTTTTCATTGCATCTCTAAGATTAAATAAATTGAATTCAAATAGTTTTAAACGTCATTGATTTTATTCAATGGTTAAAAAAAGAATTAGAACAATCGCAATTATACAGAGAAAACAGGATATTGATAAAGTTAGATCTACGCGAACAAGTTGATTACAAGTTATTAAGTGGTTGAGAAATTAAAAAAAAAGAGATAATCAGACCCTGAAAATAACGTTTCAATTAGAGTTTCTTAAAATTATTTTTAAGAATAAAAAAAAAATACAAAAAATTTTTCGACTGCGTCTAGACTTAACCCTTGAAGATAATTTAAATAAGAAAATGCGTAAACATTGATTATCTGGAAAGCTGTGTTCTAAAAACACTTTATCATGCTGCTGGTCAAATGACAAGCTAACTTTAGCACTGTTTTTCGATTACAAAAATTTTGAACATCTCTTAGCGATTACCGTAGATAATCGCTAAATCGCAAAACAGAAAACTTTGACAAAACAAAATTTATTTGTGAAATGAAAGTTTATTGTAGGCAAAAATTTTCAGTGAATAATGGTCAAGCATCAAGTTCTGCTCATGAAATCTCCAGCTTTTTATCTCTAGTGAAAATGCACAAATGTATTTACAGTGTTTATTAGCTATTATAAGCAAAGTGATCGCTCGACTCGCAGAAGCACTCGTTGGAAGCCATAAACAATGTAAGCGAAATAAAAATGCTTTTCTTACTTGTCGATCGACATTTGCAAGAATAGACAGTAAAATATATTAATTTTCCCTTGTTAGTCTTTATTTAGGTTAAGACTGTATTTTCAATTTCATAGCGTTTTTTTTATTTAATTTTTTTGCTTTAAGATTAGTCCAAGGAATGGGTGAAAACAATTTTAACACCAAATCCTCTCCGAGTTCAATTGATTGATAAACTTTTAAGTGAATTTTTAAAGTTATTTCAACTCGTAAAACAATTGTTCCGCTTTGCTCTGCTTTTGTTAGCAATGATTTCAATTCTGTTTTCGAAACTAAAGTGTAATGCGATATTCATCTAAAAATAACGACAAAACAGTTTGCTAAAGAGTATGCAAATCTCGTACAATTTTTCTCTATTCATCTCCATTTAAATTAAATTGTAAAAATTATTTAAATGTGAAGCATTTAAAAAATCTATTCGCGTGAGCTTTTCAATTATTTAAACCACATTTTTACAGCTCTTCAATATTTAAAAAGTTTCCATTAGAAGCCGAAATCATAATTGACACCTCCTCGATTATAAATTAACGTTTTCTAACTGAAAATCAAAGAAAAATTCTTCAAAGAAGAATGAAAAGTAAAAATTTTTGAAAATTTTTGTTCGTTTTACAAATTCTAAAGTTTCTCGCGTGTGTCTCACTCAATTCCTAGAATTTTCTAAACTTCTTAAAAAACAATCTTTCGATTTCCGAGCTTCATTTTTCTTTATCTTCTTACCATTTTGATATTTTAAAAGAAGTGTTTTTGTCTTACTTTTGTAGATAATTTAAAGCTGACAAATATTTATCTTCCTTGTTCAGTTAATCACTTATATAAATTCGAGTATTGATCACTTAGTTGACTACTTTCTCAATCATTTCATATCAGTAACAATGTCGAAAGTGATCACTTTTTGAGCGACAAATGATTGTGAAATAATGTTGCGAAAAGTGAGTTTCTGAGATAAATGATCGAGTGTTTAGATGAAAGTGCTTACCATGAGACTCAAATTTTCATATCAAATAGAAAGTAAAAATTTTTTGCTTGTTGAATTATTAATATTTAAATGAGATTATTTTGCATTTTTGAGATTTTTTTTTT
>NCKU01000102.1:49425-65336 GCA_003675995.1 Dinothrombium tinctorium | reverse complement strand
AGAATACGAAGGATCATTTAATAATTACGTCGTCAGAAGCATAAAACACAAGTGGAGAATGCGGAGAATAGTTGAATGGCTGCAACTGCACCGTCGAACAAAGAAGCTTTTTTACGAATAATTCGCCGTGAGATATTCATATCGACAGCATCCATTAGAAAGAGATTGAAGGAATACATCAAGTCTGAAAACTGAGAAACTTGCATCTAAAATCTTCGCTTAAGCAACAATTTCTTTAGATATGCGATTTTATCTTTATTCCCGATCTAATCACGATGTTAGAAAGGTGAAAAATGCCTCAATATGCATTAATAAAATTTAAATGGATTTTCAAGAGAGAAACTTGATCAAAGTTTATCTTAAAATCCTGGTCTTTTAAAAATAATCGAATCAAAGCTTCGACTTCAATCTTAAAACAAAGTTCGCTCATCTGGTATCAGTGGACGTCAGAAGATCTTTTTCAATGTATAAAGCAATGCTTTCAAAATTACACCATAAACTTACGAAAATATTGAAAAAATTTAGTTTATTATAACAAATTTCTTTTTTAACAAATTTAATTAAACTGCCGATTTAACTCCGGATTTTACTTATTTTAAATGCAATTTTTAACTGCCGAAAACCACATCTCTACTGATGACCACTTTGCTCACATATCCATTAAACATCGTACACAGCATTCTTTAACTTTTAAAATTTAAAAATCTAATTAACATGCCTTTGTGAAAAGATTAAATTTTTAAACCAAAGTATGAATGTTATCATTTGTCGCTAAAAAAGAAATTAAACATGCCCACCCAATATTGGGTTACGTAATTACCTTTTCTCTCATTTTTGACAACTGTTTAGTATTCCTGAGGAAATTTATGATTACTTTGGAGATTTCTGCGCTGAAGCTCTTATATGGTGTAAGTATCGCAAGAGAAATTTCAATTACAAAGTGTTTTGGCGATGAATTCGGAAAGCGATGAATCCATTTCGTTGAGATTTTAACAAAGCTCGTCAACAAGCTCATCCTCGCAACTTTTTCCATTATGTGTAGTAGCCCTTTTCTACTGAAACTCAAAGTTAGTTCATATCGCTTTTATGGTTGAAATTGTGACTTTTTTACTTAATACACAAATACAAAATGTTTTTGTCGCGAAAGGCGCTTTATGTGCATTGAGCACAGTGTTGTTCTACACATTAATTGCTATCTCATTGGCGATAGCGGAGTTGCTCATGCTTTGCTTCAGTTACAAATATTTACGAGTTTAACTCTTCGTACTGTGATTATTATTGATATGAATGCTGTTGGGCTAAAGTGCATGCAACAAAATTTGGTTTCTTTTCAGCACCAAAATTCAAGTCCCTAGTGACATCGATTATTTTCACATCACTCTTCGTCTTAAATCTTTTTTTAATGCGTTCACAAAAGCGCTGACAACTTTAAATTCTAGTTGTCATTTGATGAAGGATTGATATCAATTGTAAGATTAAACTGTTTTTGCAGTCACGAGTGTACACATGAGTATCTTCCCCATATCAGTGTTACTAATGTTAGTGCAGCTCTTTCATTTTCATAAATACGCGTTCAGAGAATAATTAAGAGCGAGACGTTATTGGAAATGCGAAGAGTTTTAGAGACGTGCGTCTAGAGTCGCGTGTGAAGCTATGTGGAACACGTAGACGTTGTCTGCCAGCTTAGGTTATCCAACAAGCGACGAGTTTGAATTTGTCCTCATTTCTGCACGACACTGTTCAAAATCGAATGAATTTGGTTGCCGTGTTATTCCGGTAAGCTTTCCCGCTTTTCATTTTGTTTGCCAAATCGCATCCGCAAACGTTTTAAATTGCGAAAATCTTTTGCTTGCAACTTCTTTCGAGATTAAACGAAACTTATGCGAACTTGGTCCACCTACTTGAGGTTAATAGCATAGCATATAAAGCGAAAGTTTTTTTCTCTAAGTTTTTTACTACATTTCTCTCTTGTTCAATCTTCATCCCAAATTGTTACAAAACAAGTTAAAACCATTTTATCGCCTTTGTGAGTAAAAACCTTTCTTCCATACGAACGTGCACTCTGCGCGAAACATGAAAACTCTCGAATGCGGCAAGCGACTTGATGACAACTAAACTTATTTAGTTTGCGACAAGATCATTAACATTTTAAGAGTTGATTATAGTTAAGTAAACAAAAATTTCTCTTAATTTCGCTCTCAAATCGTATGATAAAAAATTCAAAGCAATCGAAAAAGTGTCAAAACTATTCTGGCGTTTCATTGACGGGACGATACGCTTTAAGCACGTTATTCGTGATCGTGTAAACAAAGTTTTACTCTAATTTGGTGGTCTGACGAAACAGGAATCTCTTGCTGATTATATCACTTTACTATCAGCGAGTTGTAATTTCAAACATTGCGTAAGATTGTGTTTTTTGCATTGATACACTCGACGTTCACTCTCAGCGGCTTTCGTTTGCTTGTCGGCAACAAAATATTAAACTTTATTTGCTTCGCTCACTTGTAGTATTAATGCGTTAACAAAACACGTTAATTCACCGCCTTCGCAGGTAATACGACACATTGTTTTAGAGGATGATAACATTACAGACACAATTCGATAATTATTACAGTTTTAGTTTTTACTGTTTATATTCTCTAATTTAAAAATTTCACAACTTATTGGCACAAAATGCTCTTTAAGGCACCTACAGTTATGGTACAAAAATTTTACATTCGCTTTCGAGTTACACTGACTGTTGAATTAGTTATTTGTTTACACTTATTTCACTCAATATTTTTGGTAACGGTAAACGCAGAGTAAGACTGAGGTAAAGCACCGCAAAAAAACATTTTTGCTCTTCATCGATATTGCAATTGAAACTGAGATTGGCCTCGAAGATACGATCAACGCCATTACAGCAGTTGGTCAATGACTGGATACAGCAGTGACATGTGCTCGGCTCCGCGAATTGGAAGCTTGTTAACGGAATAATGTTTAACCATATCTGGAATGCTGTTGAAAGGTTTGCTGAAAACTCCGAGCACATATTTGCCGTCGTTCTGTTGAACAATTTTCATATGCATAAATCCTTTCGCACTCCTGCAAACGAGAATCGCTTATTTCGTGATTAATGAGCGTTCGCTTACTTCAATGATAAAGAGTAGTCGTGTTTTGTACTTTCCGAGTTACGTATTAAAAAACTGCCTTCTTTCGCCGAGCGCAACAAATTTTCTGCGTCTAACCTTCTTATCGAACCGTGAAACCAACTAAAATTCGAGTGAATTAGTTTTGCTCCACTCTGGCCCTATAAAGCTGTCCAAATCGCGTTTCGACCGCGAACGTGCCGATTTGGCCGATTTGGACACACTTACCCTTGCTTCTCAAGTGGAATGGTGACATCGATTGCCTCGGAAAGCGGTGCGGCGATTGGGAAGCCGAAGTTGAACGCGAGCTTCTTGCGCGATGCAACTTTGGAGCAATTCTCGTTGCTGACATTGTACAGATTTAAGCTTAAATTCAATTGCGTTTCACGTCCGATTGTTCTGTTTTTGCCTGTTTGCGCAAAAAAACGTCATTAGTATTCGATTCGTGTTTTATGCAAAAAGTTTACAGACGAAACAACATTGAAAAAGGCGAGAATGCGGCGAACGCAACGGTTCGCACTCGCGTTCACCACAATGTTCGCTATCGCTGCATAATTCAAGCGCGTAGTAATGGTAATCGAAGCTTTGAAACTTTTCTTATTTCGCCATCTCGAAATGTTCTCTTTGATTTGCAATTCTGAGAGCATCGCTGTGCGTCCATATGTTTCGCTCGTACATTTCATTATTTATCAGACAAAATACTTTGTTCACCACTTTCGTCGACGGCGAGAGCGTTTCGCGAGCACAATGAATTCGCGTTAATATAGCATTCGCTACTTCGGTGCGTGTAAATCCACGCTTTTCGCGCAGAAAACAATAAAACAACAAATGTTAGTGGCGAATAAATAGCATTAGCGAGAGAAAAGCGAGCAAAACTTTTTCAACGCGTTGCTTCTTCTGCTCGTAATTTACAATTTCTTTAGTCTTATGGCGAGCAGCGATGCTCGAAACAACTCCGCATCGTTTCAACGCTAATGTCTGCATCGGTGCGCTCAGTTCTAGCTCGCCGTTCAATTCAGCCTTCCGACTCGTTTTTCACTCCAATAAATGCCATTAGAATTGAATACGTGAGCTTACGAGCATTGTGCGCGCCGATTTCTGTTACCCTTTATTCGAGCCACGTCCGCGATTACTTTCGCCGCTGAACTTTCACAATCTATTTTGTACACTTTATGGCCAATAAAATGTATAATCTGCGCTGGAATATGAAAATAAATAACATTCACATTATGATTGCGGCGAAATTGTTTCAACAAGCTTTCGCAGATCAAGCGTAACGCGACGATTAATTTATTCACTGCCTGCTACATGTTTGCCGCTGTTTACGCCGCTTCTTGCCGTCGTTTAAGATTTGTAAAAGCGGCGCGTTGAAGACAACAGCAACATGCAACATTTGATCACATTGATGCACGCATCGAGCAGATGTAAAAGAAACGAAATGAGCAAATTATACGGGTTAATAGAAAGAGAATAAGCAATGGTTTTTCCCAATTGCAAATAATTATCATAATTCTCACGCAGTCAACTGCTTGAAAATATAGGCGAGCGCAGCAGCGTTCGCGAGCGCGTTCATAAATTTCGCTTTTCTTTTTCTCAATTAAAAGATTGATCGCACGTCACAAAAATGCGATTGTGTTCATACAGAAAGTGTAGCCTCAACAAAAGTGCTTTAAGACGCTGTTGCGATACGCGCTTCTCTTTCTAAATTTGCAATCATTAATCATAACGTGAAAACTGGTGTAATCTTCGTGTGTAAGGATTTAGCGAAAACGAACATTCAATTCTCGTATTCGAGTGTCAATGCGAATTTACAGCTACGCTAAATGTGAAATGCACACGCTTCGCGCGTTTAACCGACAGCGAATTTCCTAATTTTTTTCTTCAATTCGAGCGTTTCGCGAAGGCAAACTGGGCTGCTTTAACAAAAAAGCTTCAAGAATCGATTGGAAATGAAGAGAAGTCGAACAATTGATGCACATTTTTGACACTCTATGCGTAGAACACAGTTTAACGCTTTCGAAACAAGTCGCTTGCAAAAGCAAGAAACGAAAGCGAGATTTCTCGTGTCAAATCGTGTAACGCACACATCAAGTGCGAGTTCCGGTAAAGCTGTGTATTTAATGCCATCGTCGAGGTTATGTCATCGAGAGTACAGCGAAAACGGGTGGCTTTGTCGTAATTCTGTTGAAAAAAACTGGTGCGCACTTTACTATTTATCCGCGAGAAGCAGCGAGTTTTTATATGGACGTTTGCGTCGATATATTGTCTTGCGGAACGTATATGACAATTCTTTTATCTCTTTCGTTTATCCATTTTGAGGGCGAGTGTCGCCTTAAATTCTGATGCCAGCGCTTTGTGACAGAATGCAATTAAGGTCACAATCAATTCTTTTCTCTTTGCGAACATCGCTTTAAACACAGAAAGTGAAATAATCATTGCATCGAAGTTGTAATTCAATTGAGCACTGTTTTTGTCATGTTTTTTCGTTTCACGATAAAATTCAACCATAAAGCAATGATCGTACTACTCTATCGTTTTCGATCTGTGCGAGTGCACGCTTCAATTAACAATAAGACAAGAGCAGTGTTTGCACATTTTGGCGATAGTCGAAAAATATTTGCGCTCGCAAATTTTATCTAATAAGCAAACAGTGAGCGAATAATAATAAACTTAATTGTAAGCATTATAATCGCGTAAATGAGATAATGGTTGTGATTACTTCGAACATTATTACATTTTTGTGTTTTCAACCTCCTCAGCGTTTTGATTGTAAAGTTTGCTGTTATTCGTTCAACGGTCGCTGTCGGTTGCATCGATGCACTCACCAATTTTAATTTTATTCTTCATTCTAGAAGCGGATGCGTTCAATGCATACACGAAAGCGCTCAAATTGAGAAACTCGATGTTATAATCATTAAAGTAGGTGTTCTTGCTACAGAATCTGGTTAACATTCACGAATTATGCGACATTCGGTCGAGCAATCAATTAGAGTGTACTGCACGGAAACTTGAAAAGCAAAAATCAGTTTTTCGACCATCGTCATTTAAATGCGAGAATAAAACATAATGGTGCAAACGCGAAAGTTGTTTCGATTAATGAAATACATGACAAAGTGGGATAATCAATTGTATATCGGCAACGTGATTGAGCCAAAAAACTTTTTCTTTTCAATCTTATTTTCAAATCTTATTTTCAAGCTTATTGTCGTTTTGACTTTGAGGCGAACTAATAAACTATAAAGCACACGTTCAACAATTGAAAAGTGTTTGTGAATAGCCTCTCTTGAATAGGTCCAGGCTTTGCTAGCGATTAAATTGGGTAATCTGCTCGAACGCGAAATCACAATGACACAAATAAAAAGCGATGGCATTCGAGCGAGTTTATCACTTTTCAAGACCTATTAATGTTTCCGTTGTGTACTAGAAAATTGGTTTTCAACTCGCAATATAGCCAAGCAAAGAGCGGCATAACAGCATAACAGCGAGAGAGAGAGAGAGAGAGAAGGTGAATATGGCTTATAACATAAAATGGAAATCGAAAGTAATTGAAAGTAATCATGAATAAGTGGGGAGTAAATGATCGTCACAGCGGTGATGCCGAAACTCACCCAAAGTAAGTGAACTTTTGCCAGCTTCAAAAGAAGTATCGACGTGATTCTTAGTATTCTCTTTATCTGCTTTGTCCGCTTTTTCCGATTTAATTTCTAAATTTGGTCTTCTTGTCTCACACAATGATTCGCTCACTTGGTCGTTCATGTAGGAATTTAACCGTAACTGTGTTTCAACTGATGTGTTTAATCGAGTCGATAAATTATTTACATCTTCGGTCGGAGTCGCAACGGTTGGCGCAATCGAGACTGGCAATTCATGAGACTTCTCACTCGTGGGCGTACTGATAATTCGCGTGACCACAGAGCTCAGTCGTTTATTCACATCCCAGGGTGTATCATAATCATTTACAGGTCGACTATCATTTTGCGGACTTTGCAATTGCAACTTTTCAGGAGCATCTTTCATACACTCCTTTCGCTTCAAACATGAGTCCAATTTCAACGAGAACTTGGATGCTTGTTTTACAGGACTCGGAGAGACGTGAGCTGGTTTTGAATCTTTGGTCGCTTTCGCTGAATTTGAAGGAGCAACATTTTGCACACTGCTCTGTTTGCACTCATCTTTTTGATCTTTCGTTTTGTTCTTTCTTTGGCTTTCGACTGCATTTGCTTCTCGACATTTTTGGTCAAACTTCTCACTCAGTAAACAGCGCGTCGACGAATCAGAGTCAAAAACACTGTCGATGGAGGAAAGTGTCTCAGTTGTGGATGATTTCATAACCATCGATTTCGCTTCCAACTTATTACCCGTTTTAATTAAATTACTGTTCTCCGGAATGGTAGTAGTTGACAGTCGATGGAGACTGAAATCACTTGATTTACTACGCGGTAAACGAAAGTGAAGTTTAACCCCCTGCTTACGAGGCAATAAAGCTTTCGGTAGTTGATTCAAATGTTGAGGAGTGCTGGTCGCCGAGCCATGGCTTGAGTTGGAAGATGATGAAGCTGTCGAAGAGCGTGAACTGTGCTCTGGTGTGAATGAAGTGCTGCTTTCAGAGCCTCTTCGCTGCGTCTGCAAAGGTGCGGAAAATGTATTTGGATATAGAACATTATGAATCATTGCTTTCTTCTGCATCTTGTCCGTCGCTTCGTTCTCTGTTCCGCGAATAGCACCAACTTTTTTTAATTTGCTATCAAATGCGGTTTCGTAGATTTGTTGATTTCCACGAGACTTGTTTTTAGCTGCCATCGTCGAGATACGCTCCTCATCCGTCGTTAGCGAATCTTCGCTGCGAAAACACTCTGTCGCTGAGTCACAGCTTCTATTGCGATATCTAAATTCTGCGAAGTTTTGTTCTTTCGCTGCGAGAAGATTTTCGATTGCTGCTTCTCGCTGAACGCCGTCCTCAACCGACTTTGGACTCTCTCTTTCGAAGTCTTGCTTTAAACACTGTATCTTTGAGATCACTGTTGCCACAAAAATTTTGTCGGCCTTGTGTAAGTGTTCTAAAGAAGAGCACTCTTCTGAACTATGGCACACGTCATCATAGTTGCTGCTTTCGGTTTCCGGAAAGTCGTAGACTTGCGAATCTAAATCTGTAGCTGTGGAGCAAAATAGCGAATTTTAGAGGCAGTTTTGAATAATTCAAGAGTAAATCGAGAGATAAAAGCGATTAACTTTTCTATTTCATTTAGTCAGTTTCAGCGTCAGTTTCACTGTTTTCACCATCGCAGTTTGCGCAAAAAAAGAAGAGAGAATATGATTCGGAAGAAGTCAATAATTTTCACTGAATTTAATTTTTAAAAAGCGACTTAAAGTGAACGCGTTGAAAATCGGCAAACTTAATAAATTTTTTGCGAGCAAATTTAAAGTAAACGCGTCAAGTAAACTTTCCTCAATCGGAAAAATGCAAAACAAAATGAAACAAGTCAATTACGAACGAAGTGAATACGAAGTAAAACAATTCAACACACACACAAATAAACACGGCGTATCGCTAATGTGAGCTAATCCCACGAATGGACTCTAGTTTAACACTTAGCGCAGACAATTTTTCTCATTAAATTGAAACTCGCTGAAAACTAAATGTGCACAAAAGCAAGAAATTATTAAAGCGAGCGAAGGAAGAATGGCGAGTGTTGAACAAAAAGCTCTCATCGCTTAATTAAAAGAACTTTTCAGAGAGCGAGCGCAGCGAATAACGAAAGAGCGAGAAACAAGATAAAAAGGTTTGCGAAAAAACTTTCCTCGTGTTTGAAGTGTGCACATTTTTGAGAAATTAGCTGTTGTCACAAGAGGTAAATAATTCCACTTTTTATCATTATGCTGCTCATTCTTTTCTCGCAAGTACGTTTGCGTTTGTTCACAACACTTGCTTTTATTGACCTTTATTAATTTTGAAATAATTTAATATTTAAAAAGCGTTCAACAATTGTTCTCCAAAAGAGTCCAATGAATGTTTCAGAGCTTTTTTTTCAACACAATTCAAGTCCGACACCAATAGGGACAACATTTAGCATACAAAAAACATTTTACGCAAACCAAATGTGGGTTGCGGTCATTTTGTTGATCAACAATGCCACAAATTTTTAAGCAAACAATTCGAGTACAAGATATGCGCTACTTTGTATAAATGCGATCGTTTTGCTTTGAAAATGGCTATGAAAAATGTTGCTTGAATATCGTTATGAAAGCAAATTAAATTACACAACGAAAAACACTTATCAATCTTAATTGCGAACACATGAATTAAAGATACAAGCTTTGTCGATAGATTCATTTGCTTTCGTTTTCGTTTCTCTTTTTTTATATGTGTGAGAAAAAATTGATGAAACAGTGAGTAGCAGTGAAGAGAAGAAACATAACGATCAATAGAAAGCAGTTTGTCAAACACATGCCGAAGTATGGCAATGATTCCAATAAAGTGACAACTTACTGCGTCCCTATGTATCTGAGTTTCGAAGCTGACAAAACATGCATTCGCTGCTTTTACAGCAAATATTCACCGAGTTTCTCTGTCATCGCAATTTACTACTTTTAAAATACGACTGCTTTCAACGCTTGATTACAATACAAGCGAAGGAATGCGAAAAAGTAAAAAGAAGAGAGAGAGAGAAAAATGAAAAGCGAAAGAGCATGCAAATAGACGCAAGGAAAATTAATGGCAAAGTTTTTCAGTGGACAACATTAAAACATGTTGAAGCGTACTTTCATAACAAAAATAGAGTTTAATAACCTGCGAAATAACGACAGCACTCACCTCATTCGCTGCGAATGCTGCGTGAAGCAAAAGCGAAGTATTGTTTTTTGTATTAGGCGAAAATTTGTCAGCAAAGAAAGGGAAAAGCGAGAAATTCGGAGGCGATAAGCAGAAGCAAACACACGCACGACGAGAAACGCAATGCTAAGGTTGCTGCTTATTTTTTGACGTTTGCATCGGAATCATTTGTCTCTACAGAGGAGGAGAGCAGTGGATGATGTTGCTTAGTAACACGCTCACTATAGGATCATTCACTTTCATCTGCCTCTCATTCTCTCTCTTTCTCTCCGCAATTTCGAGCTATGGGCAGAATCGGTATCGAACGCTCACTCGCTCCCATTCTCCCATTCTTGCTTCTCTTCTCTTCCTCGTCTAATGTTTGATCGCACTCTTCTTTTTCTTCATCGTTTTCCTATCTCAAACATGATTAAAGCGCAAAACTCGAGTTAAATTTTACTTTGAACACTGCCCAACAAAGTGGTGTTTCATTTATTATTGAAAAGGGCGTCTCACTCGCTTTCTCTCGCATTCTCTCTCTTGTATCGATATTTTCTGTATGAAATCGACGAACTTATTTTCTGCAATTCTTCCAAAAAACGTTATTCAATGCTTTTTATACAAGATTAGCTATGTTCTAATCGGCTCACGCCCATTTTTAATGGCATTTACATTTGTAATGGAATTTAGATGCGAAGAATATGTTCTAAACATAAGTGAAATGAAGAAAAAGCATTTTCAAATATGCGCTAACAAATACTCAAATAAATTTCTTGGCAGAGGATTAACGCTAGTTTAAGTGGATATTCACGGTGCGGATTAACTGCTATTCTCATGAAATGCCACTATTAGTTACTTGTCGTGTTAAAATGCTAATTTTAGCTCTCTTTACATCTGGATCAATGAGAAAGCGAATTGCATTTACATATTATCAAATTTCGTTTCGCGTTTAATTGACATTCTTAAAAGCGAGAAAGAACAAACGTTTGTTCAAAACGAGATGTGTTTAGAGAAGTAAGCTGCAGAGTTTGCATGGGAGCTTTTGAAGCGCTTCTCATATTACCTAAGCAAAAATGAAATAATGTAGAAGTTTTTACACGCAATCCTCCATTCACTGAGCAAAGTAAACTTTCCCTGTCTCACCCTCTTCAAAAGACAGCGAATGTCGAATTGAAATGTATGAAGTGAAGTAAAAGAAGGTAAAATCTTTGAAAAAAAGTAGATTTTTCAAACAAAAACTCGTAAAGCTACGCGCAATTTGTAAAGTTGACAGTTTGGAAGTTCAGAAAAACATAAATATTATTCAAAAGCGAGAAAAATGAGAAGAAAAAAACTTCGATGCTTTCAAAAGCATGATATTCAATTTTGAAACAGAACATTTTCAGCGATGAGCTACACTTAAAAGCTTAGTGAAATATTTGCGTTTTTCGTGAGTGTATCTTTCAATTTTTAATATTCATAAATTTCTATATAACTTTAATTCGAAGTGAAAAATGTTCGCATTCGCTTCTGGCGCTGAATTGCACGAATCATTTGTTCGTCAACTTCGTGTCGGTGTAAAAATCATTACTAGAACTTAACAGCGCTGGCCAAAAGTTTATTATTATTTTTTTCCACTCTAAGCTGATTTATTTCAATTTTAAACATGTAGAAAAGCTAAGCAACTTTTTTGGTCAGCATAGAATTCTGTCATATTTCACACTTGAAAGCATCGATTGCTTGAATTAAACGCAAAATGCTTGAAGCAACGTGAGAACAAGCAGCATCATTGTTGTCTAAAAAATAATGAGCTTGCCGTTATATCGGATGCAATTAAAAATGTACCTTCAAACGTAAAAAGCAACATTCCCATGATTAACTAAACAGTTTGCAGCCTGAGAAACGCTTCAAAAACGCTACAATTAAATGAACGAATCTTTTAAAGCGCACTAAAAGCAAACAACTGATACAATCGCATGTTTTTTGGTCATGCTTTTGTGGACACACTTTTGCGGCCATTTGCTTCGGCTTTTTTTTTAATTGCTGCTTCGGTGAAAACGCTTTTTTTCTGCTCGAAAGTGTGCTTTAAATTAGGCATATTAAAGATCTATTGGAAAGAGATAGATCGTACGATTGAGAAAAGAATTAGCATTTCAAACGATTTAAAGTAGACATAAGTAGCTTTTGCCAGAGAAATACGTGCAATGATCATTTCGATCAATTTTAATTCGCGAACAGAAAAGTTAGTTTGAAGAATGAGCAAATGTTATGAGGGCTTATGTTGCTGGTAGTAACAAAGCGAACAGCGAACGAGCGTAGATGCAGAGATACGCACTCGAACTGTGTATAGGCGATGCTTGAGATGCTCGATACGGCGACGTGTAGAAACAATCAGAGGATGACTCATTGCCGCAATCCTTGAAGTCCAATGGGTTCTCGTACTCTTCGCAGAGGATTACCTAAAAATGAGATCGAATCAATGTAACGATACACGCTTCTCGCTTGTCTCTGCCATCACTCGCAAAATGAATGTCGCTAAAGATAACGACAATTCGCTTCTAATTGAACACTTTGAAAAGAGCACCGCTTTAAATACATTATTAGTGTGCAAGCAAATAACTCCTCAGGCTTTCGGGTACCAGAGCAGTGAGGTTAATAATAACTTTTGCGACTAATGACTTCTTCTGTTCTTACAATGCTAATTCGTCGAAAACTAAACATTTGGATTTACGCAGCTAATTAGTGTTTCGTTTGCTCACAATATGCTTACGCTTATGAAGCCATAAACGCAAAATCGCTTTTTTCTTCTTCTGCTAATTTTTATCCAACTCAAATGATAACAATAATGAGTGGTTTTTGTTTGGCGCTCGTCAAGAAGTTTTTAGCAGCAGACAAAACGCGATATTAAAGCTTTTTTGCAGGTATCGATTATTCGCGAATTGCTTCGATGTCTGCTGTGTGCGTTTACTGCGTTAGGTATGCTGCATCGAGCACAAGAAGCATGAAAGTATCTCGCCATCTACTCCCATCTATAACACGCGCTGCAACAAAGAAGTTGGCAGCAAAAATACCGCAGCGATCGACAGACAGAGTCGGTTTCATTTGAGACGGCGAATCTTTGTTGCGATCATTAATTAAGAGAGCGTCGGTCACGCATTAAACGTGGCATTAATTTTAAACTTTGCTTCTCTAAATTGTTTAAAACTGTGAAAACTTTAATGAGTGTTCACCGTGAAAAGAAACGGAGTCTTCTCAAACGAATTAAACGCAACACAAGCGTTTATCTATTAATTACGATGGTGCAGTCCGAAAGCAAACAGTTATTTTTAAATCATTGCAATCGCGAAATCAGTGGATTAACGCGAACTGCGAGCGAAAGTGCACTGAGTGCAGTCTGCGTTCTTTTTGGCAAAGCAGTTTGCATTAGAATTTGCTTTGCGCGAAAAACCGGCAGCATTTCGCTGCTTTTCTGCAGAAATTTAACTACAGAGTGAAACCACAAACGTCTTGACTGATCGATGCTCGATCGCAACGAGAGGAGTGCAGCTGAGTTCACTTCGAACGCTTCCAAAAAAGGCTGCTCACTAAATAAACTGTCGATGTCAATGTTTTGAGAGAGATTACTTTTGTTTAAAACTGGAATTCGGGAAGCGATCTGTTTTTCGAAAGCAGCAACAAACACTGTTTTCGTAGAATAATGTAGTGACAGTTTATAAACAGGATTGCGTAATTCGCCGAAGGAGCGATTTGAGGAACCGGTAGCTTCAATTGCCTCTTTGAGATGGATTCAAAGTGAGTGGCTTGAGCCAAGGGTAGTGAAGGCCGTCTTGCAGCAGGGAGTAGTTGATACTTGGCATTGCCTGAGGAAGCGTTTAAAAGTAATTGTTGCCACTCTCCTCAAGAGAAGCGAGTTCGGCACGTGTCTTGAAAAGCATCAATGAAAATCGGCACCACATGCGAGTGCTGTACTCAATAAGCGAACAATGGTTTCTGTTCGCTAAGACGCGAACGACGAGGAGACAGATGTTTCCGCTTTGACCAACATCTGTCTCCGTTCCTGAACGCGCTTCTTTCATTTCCAGTGCAGAAACTCGAAACCAATATTGGAAGCATCGCGATGCATTCCACACATAGACTCGCTTTATGAGTTTCGCGACGAATGCGAACACTTTCCTCGCGTTTCGAAACAAGTCTCGTTTGCAAAACAACGAGCAGATTAAACGAGACTAGCAGAGTAAAGAGCGTCGAACTGCTTTGCAACTGACAATCAGACGCAAGACAAACCTCGTGCGAGCGTTGAAAGTCAGGTCGCTTAGAGCCAAGTTTGGAGCCGATTTCTGCAAAGATCAGTTGCACGATTAGTCGCGAGCGCTCTGCGAGCGGAGATCGCTTACCGAACGCGTCGAGCACGTAGTCCGGCGTCGGAGGCACGGGCGGCGACTGCTTCTTGCCGACAGTGAGTTTTCGCCAAATTTTGGACATTGTTTACGAAAGTTTTCAGCGTTCGTTCGAGTGTTGCACTCGAAACTGCCGTTTGTTCGCGTCGAGCCCCTCGCCGCGCTCGCTGCGCACGCGCCAACTCTGGGCAACAGGAGCCCCAATTGCACCCTGCAGTCGCCGGGCGCTGAATCCACAGACGGGCACTGCTCCGAACACGCTTTGCATGCAGTCGACACTCTGGACTTTTGTTCTCCACTCTTTTCTGCAACTCTGCAGTTCAGTGCGCCAAAGTCCCGTCGCGTGAATCATTCTCATTGATTTGTTTCGCTGTTCAAATGCACAAACCATTTCTCGCTTTATTCCTCCTCTCGTCTCAATCGTCCGTTTCATTACTCACGAGTTTAATATGCAATGTTTACTGTAACTGGTAAATGCCTGCAACGCGATTCCAGTGAACGTCTCAATCGATCACTTTTTGCACTCTCGACACACGCTTAGCACAAATTTGGAATTCAACACTGCGTCCACTTTTTGCACCAACAACTTTTCGCCAATTCAATTTTACTCGATTTTGATTTTCGATGTTTGCTTCGCTTCGAATTGCTCACTTCTCCTCTCCTCACTTCTTCTCGAATCAAAGTTAGATTTAGTGAACTTTAAATATACCTGCAAACGCAGCGATCGTGTGTCGCCCGCGGTAATGCAAAATGATTTTCTTCTCGTTATCTGCAATAGTTGTGTTCGCTGAAAAGAGTGACTTAAGTTTGTAAAACTTGCGATCTTACATTACTTTCACTCTAATGACCGACAGTGGCCTTAATGTCGCCAATAGTGGCTATAGAGTTGGCTGAACGCTATAATCAAAGAAGCAAAAGCGAAGTAGTTGATTGTTGAGTACACAGTTTTTGTAGCGAACAGCTAATGTTTGGTAAGCAATAAGCAAAACCCAAGAAGATGTGCAATAAATTTCACGGTTACATCTTCTTCTCTCTAATCCAAGCAACTTAATGGCCTTCTCCTTTCTTCTACAAACATACATAAAAAAAACGTGCAGCTTTTGGTGGCTTTGTACACAAACTTTGCAAATTTAAGATCATTGTCGTGATGCGCAGCACAAAGAAGCGAGTGCGACAATGAGAATCACATTACCTAAGTACACAAACGCTGTTTTCTCATTAAACTAACTAAAGAGCTTTTTAATTGTTTAATTGAATTAATTTATTTCATAACAATGTTATTGTAAAGCACGATGCGCCCTTTTGAAATAAATAATTTCAAAATAAATTGCGCAGGAAACTATTTATAAAAGTGATAACAAACACGATTGGTGAAAAAGTGTATTTTCTTCGAAGGATTAGCGAAAATTTTTGTCAGTGAGCAACACTTCTTATTTACAATACGATCATATTGGCTCATTTTGATTACTGTTCATATGTTATTTTGCCTCAAAATAAAGCTGATATCCAACAACTGCAAATACAGTAAAACCTCCCCTAACGGACACCTCTCTTGAGCGGTCACCTCTACTAACGGACACTAAAATAAAATACGCTCCT
>NCKU01000102.1:0-49403 GCA_003675995.1 Dinothrombium tinctorium | reverse complement strand
CCTCTCTACAACGGTCACCTCTTTATAACGGTCAGATTTTTTTGGCCCTTTGGTGTCCTTTGTAGAGAGGTTTCACTGTATACTAAAATTAAACAATGCAGTGCATTTTGAATTGTAATTATATTTGCTATTTCACGAATCATCGGCTGCGCTTTAATCGATACACCTTTTATATTTCAGTAAATTTGAATTTCTTTTATCACTTTTATAATAAAATCATTGAAAATAAATTTTGAGACTTGGTAAAAAATTGAATAAGTACAAAAATAACGAAAGCGAACGTGCTTAATTACAAGCAAAAGTTTGACGAGCACACCTCACAAAAACAATTCTACATTAGCTGTGCTCATCCTTTGGTCCGCAAGTTTGTAAAAGGCCACGATTGTCTATTTTTCACCTACGACTCTACTTCAAGTGGAAAATCGTACACAATTCGTGGAAATTTAAAAGAACTCGGTGTAATTCCGCGTGTCATACACTTTTTATTCAACTTTCTAAATATTTGCAAAGAGCCACAATTTCAAGGCAAAAACTTTCGAGATTTTGAAGAGTTGACAACCGTTGAAAGAAACGAATCTGTTAACGCTTATTTTTGTCGTCGTCCGAAAGCGTACCAAACGGACACAACTTAATCACTCGCGCCAAACTGAATGTGTCCCTTTTCATATCGTTTCATTGATTTTTGTAGTGAATACGATAAAGTTTGACTGTACGTTGTTTTCTACTTTAAAGTAAAGTTTGCACTTCGCACAGACAATGCTTTCGATAACAAAAATGTAAGAGTTCAAATTTGTTCGTTACAAAGTCGAAGAAAACAAATGCAAAAATGAAAAATATTCAAACTGAAATTTTTGAACAATTGTTGAAACAAAAAGATGCTTTTATTGATTCAAAAGAAATTCAAAACTCAACATTCAACAAAATAAGTTCGAGCTAAACGTGCTTAAACTGATTTTTATTGAAATTTTAAATATTGAAATGATAACAAAACTTTCGTTTTATTCAGTTTTAAATCGCCTTTCGCTTGTTCGACTATTTAAGTAGACATCGACTGAATAAAATGCATAATCTGGTTGATTGATTTTATTATACACTTTAACTCGTAAATAATGCAACGCATTTATTTGCTTTAGCTTTTTAGCGAGCAATTGATAACTATTAAAGTGCATTCGCGAAAAATGAATGAAAAGAGAAGAACAACTATCGCAAATTTGCAGAGAAAGCAACTGTTGAAAAGCGCTTCATCTTTCTTTGTTCTTCATTTCAATTGATTTTGTTTTTGAAAGTTTGAAATCGAATGAATACTCATTTAGAACTTGTCTCTGTTCACTTGATGCAATTTTATTAATGCAAGTAAAGTTCTAAAGATTCATTAAATGAAAAGGTAACGCGACACCCACATGCGAAAAATGTTTTTACAAATTGCCTAAACTCAATTTCGTACAAAACAACATTTTCAATGTCACAATTGAATGAACAAAAGCTAACGCTGGTCGGAAGCCTGTAAAGTATTCGCTTTTGTCATTGCTGTCATTTAACATTTTTCATTTGAGTCGATTGCGCCATAATTCACAAATTAAGGAAAAGATAACGCAATGCAATGTTCGTTGAATATTATTATTAACATTTTTGTCAGATTTCTTTGCTTCGCACGCAATGTTTAATATGCAATCAAAGAAATATGAACGCTAATTGAATGAGAAATGTAAAGCTTACATAAATCCTTTCGATAAGAATTTATTTATCAAAGGCTGAATGTAATATGTTCGCACAGCAATTGTGTTACTCCGAGAACTGAAGAGCTGATTGTAATTTACAATTCATGCTGGTAGACTTCGTAGACGAAAGGAATCATTTGAAAAATTGAGCAAAGTTTTAAATTTATGAATTTTTAACGTTTGCTGTGAATAAGTGTTCATTCGTGATGCGATAAAATGTTGCTGCACATACAGCTACTGTCAAAATATGTTGCGTTTTATCATGTTTTGAATGTAAATATCAAATGGAGCTCAATCATCGACAAGACGCAACATATTTTGACGGTGACTGTACACAGCTAGTGCAAAGTTTGCTCGCACATAACTAAAATAAGTTTAACGCACGCTAAATTTTGCATCTGTGAAATATTTCAATGCAAAGACAACGACACGAATAAGAATTGAAATCATAGAATCGACTTCTTTCTCTTCTTGTTACTTGTCAAGCGAACTTCACGCGCTCTTAATAATCGCTAATTAAATTCTTGGAAAAGCTTTCTTATATCCTTCTTAAAGGGTGACGTGAGCCGCGAGTACCTTCTCGTTTTCAGGGCGCGACTATCTTTCGACGATACATTTTCTACATTCTAAAACATGTATTAAACGCTGTTCGCTATTCTAGTCTCACTAACTCCGACAAAAAGTTTTTTTTTCGAATGTTGAAGATATTGAAATAGACGCGTATGAAGCGAACTTCAAGTGCCAATAACTTTAGTTTCAAAATACGCTTACAGTGCAAAATATTCTCACTTCGAGTTATTAATGCGACACAGTAGTGCGAAGCTCAAAACTAAGACAACCATGACACGAATCATAACTTTCAATGTCGTTATATACAATTGAAACTGTGCTGTCTTAAAAATTAATCCTATGAATGCTGAATACACAATGCGCATAGAGAATGTGAAGCAGAACAAAATTTTAACCTATTTCATCTAATTTTGACCTTAGGACTGACACTAGTTTCAGTCTCACGCCACAAAGAATGATGATTAGGAGAGCAAAATATAACGCGATTAATAACGAACAAACAAATAAGATAAAATTTATTTACAAAGAGCAATCCAAAAGAAAACAATGCCAATTTCGACTAAAAGGAGATCTGCCTTCATTTGATGATATCTTATATATTACATGAATCATGCATGCAAATAATACGATAAGTTAGATTCTATTTATTATACAAATGAGAGAGCAAAGATCTCCTTTTGAGGAAACTGACCAAAGCAACATTTTGACGAACCTAATGATTTCTCATGTATTTCCTCAAATCAAGATACAAATGACTGTTTACAATCAATAGTGTTGTCGTCCACATAAGTGATTGAAAATTGTGATAAGAATTGCTGAATATCCTCATTTTCCGTAAAAGCCAATTGACTTTTTACAAAGCTTAAAGGCATCGTTGGCCTGTAACTGTTGAGATAATATTTTAAATTAAATAGTAAGTTGAGAATAGTGTTGTACAAATTGCAATAATTATTACAATTACAATAGCAATAAAAATCGAATTGTTAATTTTAATTACATTGCATAAATATATTGACGAGCTAAAGCAGAAAGATTTAAAATCTGTGCAAATGATCATAGTCATTGATCGTAAAGTCAATTGTTCTCAAAACAATATTTTAAACTTTTGCAACTATTGAATGTAATTGTAATTTGTACAACACTAATTGAAAACAATTATTCTAGCGAATAAAATATTTTTAGGTTACACTTACGCCTTCAATATGGCTTTCAATGCGTATTTTCTCTCTCGATTGACAAACCAGTCCATGACAAAACCAGACATTTTTGGAGCTTTTAGATACAACTTAAAGAAGTTGCAATAATCTTTAAGTGACCAGCAACGCCTCACTGCTAAAGCGTGATGTACAACATCATCTTTTAATTTTTTCGATTTTAAACTTCTTAGAAGAACTTGTAAGCCTGAAAGTATGAATTTTATTACTTGATTTATTATAATTACTCGCGCAATTACTTGAGTGGTTATCCGAAAAAATGGTATAGAGTATTAAGTAACCGGTAAACTCTGCTTCATTGGCGCTATCGATCTCATTGTATAAAACTTGTAATTGGCTCTGACATTGGTTGAATTCTTCACGATCACCCTTTTGAGAAATATGAATAAAAGATAAATTTTAAATAAATTAAAATTTTTGTTAACTCTCAAACTATTCGCATTTTGCCTTGTGGCTTCTAAAAAAAATCTTTTTAAGTCTCACCTTTTCCAACGCTATTCTCGCGTGTGTTTCATACACTTCGACAGTAAATGAATTCCTAATAAATTGAACAGTCAGATCTTGCCTGATTGATTTCAACTGATCACATGCATAATGATAGTCCGAATTTTGAACCCAATGGTTTTTCACTGCTTCTAAAGACTTTTTCAAGATATGCAATGGCCGAACGGTTGCTGGATCAGGGGCAGATGTCAATCGTAAGTATTGCTTCTCTAAATCTTCACAAGTTCCGATAATTGGAGTTGCAGATTTTAAATCAATCGAAAACCCATCTTCCGTGATGAGGTTACTTACAATGTTCTTATTCGCCGCAGTATTCTCATCAGTTTCGAATCTAGCTTTCCTTTTGGCAATTATCTCCGGATTCAATTGCGGTCTGTTATTATTATCCATTATTATTTTAGCGCCACCTTGTCGGGCTTTCTGCTTTTTCTTGTTTTCCTTTTTCATTTTTCGATTTTGACTTTTTGAATTAACGGATTGTTTATTTTTCTTCTGAGCAACAGGAATGAATTCCTCACCAGAATCGCTTGACCTTTCGAGTAAGAATAGTTTGAAAAGTCAAAGATGATTCAGAGTAGATTTGAAAACTTACCAAGATCGTCTTTTAGATTTTGCTTGACTTCGATGAGTACATCTGGAAGAAGAATCAGAGTTTGATGATCCACTGTAACTTCTACTTCTGCTTCTGCTTCTTGAGCTTCGTTTGTTGCCGCCTTTACCTTTTTTCTCCAAAGTTAAGCTATGTTCAGTTGGAGTTCCTTCTAAAAATGAAGGTAGTGGTTCCCTATCCCAATCAGTTGTCCAGACAACTCCCTTATTGTAAGCTAAAGTAAGTTTTTCTTTTAAGACCTTCTCGACGCGATCCTTAACTTTATCATCCGAACAACTCGCAAAGGCCCGATTAACGTAATTTTTTAGACTTTCAGGCCAATCTTGTACATTGCGAGGTTCCGATGGCTGAGCTGGTGATGTAGATGTCTGTGATTTAGAACTGATAGACGCTGAGCATTGCGATGGGCTACTCGATAGATGCTGTTTGTTTTCTTCTTCTACAATAGACTCATTTCTACCTTTTCCTTTAAAATTTTTATTTTTCTTCCCTAAAGACCCGATAGTCGCGCTTTTACTGCTATTTGTAACGCTTTCGCTTTCGTCGACATCATTGCTACTGGAATGCTGCGGACTGAATATGTTTGATTGCTGTTGTTGTTGTCGCTGTGGAATAGAACTCTTCGGTTTAGGTAATTGGAACTTTATACCACCCGCCGTCTGAGTATTCGGATTTTCATCCTGCGACGGTATCTGTGGTGGTGGTGGAGGAGGAGGAGGCACCTGACCAAAACTAGCTAAATCTAAGTTTTTCGCCGCTGGACTCTGGGTTAAAACCTGTGAACAAACGGGGTTTGTATGTGTGTTGGAAATGGGGGCAAGGTTTGGGGACACAGTGAGAGACGATGCTGCATATGGCATTTGTATTCTGCTATATTGTGAATAGCCTCCATTGACAACATTGGCAGATTTCACTCTGGAAGAATGCATAAATGCCATTTGGGCAGTGTAATTGTGACTGTCACTGCCAATGGCGGAATAGCTATTTGTGCCGAAATTAAAATACCTGAAAGCGAATGAGTCGCGATTAAAAAGCAGAAAACGCAACAATGATACGAACCCGATGCCAGAGAAGGAGTTCCAATACGGAGTGCTGTTCGAATTAACATAATTGGCCGAATTACTCGCGGAGCTGTAATTCGAATGTACTTTTCGCAACGATTCCCTAGCCTTTACCCACGCTTCGGGTTCCTCGCCACTATTTGTGTCGTCGCCGCTTTTGCCGAAAGCAGACAAGGGTACCGTGCTTTGCATTGAGTGCATCCCTCGATTTAAAACACTGTTTTCGCGAAAAAATAAAACAAAATTCACAAAAATGACAAAAACAAAAACGCAGTCATTTAAGAATGCAATCACTGCGCATTGGTCGTCGCAGCTTTGCGCATCTCGAATCACGCGTCATTTCCCTCTTTCCACAAAGCATTTACCTGTGGCTTCTGCGCAATGCGAGCTGCGATCGCGGCGTAAACGCGGAGGTCGCTGACAAGAATTGCCAAATGAGGAGACCAATCAAAGGTCGGCCCAATGTTTTCGGTTTCGCAAAATTAAAGTTAATCACAATTTTCATAATTAAAATCGATTTTAATAAGTCAACGTTTAAGAAATTTTAAATGCGCCTCTAAATTACAGCTTTAAGTGTGGCAAGAAAATCAAAGTTGAAACCGATAAACAGTGGAGAAAATCAGCATTGACAAGAGAAAGAATTCAAAATTTTTAATGAATAAATAATTTGATTTATTTAAATCTGAGAGATTCACGAATCATAAGAAGCTAATTGGAAATATGTATTGGAGGGTCTTTGATTGAATCTGAAACAAAAAATAATGAAGTACAAACTTTGTGAAAATTTACCTTTGCTGTGCTCCGCCTCTTTGCATTTCCAATTTCATCCATCGTTCGCAAAGGCGGTTTTGTGCTTTCCGCACTTAAGCGCATTTACCGCTATTGATCGCACTCCGAATGCACAGCAAATGCACACATTGAATGCGAACGGCGATCGAACAAATGCATTGCACGAATTAATCGACCCGCAAACAGCTGTTAAGGAAACTATCGCAACAGCACCGAAAGCGTGTTCGGTGAAGGCCGAGACGACAAACATTCGCTGCGTTTTGCTTCAATTGAGATGTCTTTTCTTCAAAAATGGACTCAAGCGATGAGCAAGAAATTGAGACCATTTTCGCTCACCGATAGAGTGTGGAAAGTGTTCGATGCGTACGAAGAGTACATTGGTGTGAAGGAAGTGAGGAGAATTCAACAAAGTGTGCTCAAAGTAAGTGTCTCGTCGAGTGATCACTCATCAATCAATTATTGCATAGGATTGTTAGTTTCGATTTGTAGAGCGATTCACATTCAATTTCGCACTTTTAATTAAAATTGTTAAAATTGATTTCAAAGCTTTTTATAACCTTCGATGACATTGATTACTTCATTATTAAGCAATGCGAGTTTTTTAAACAATCTTATTCATTGTAAGCAAGTGTGAAGCAGAGTTTGTGGAATCTAGTAAAGGTCGCAGATTAACGCAAACACAATTGATGGCAATTCAAGATCAGTTAAAACAAATTCGACAAAAATTAGGTTTGGCACCAATCGACATCGGTTCATTTATTTCTTTTGATCTTCGTTCTATTCATAGATACAGTCCAAAGATCGGACGAATCGTATTTGGATTTGGTGACAAATGAACACAAACTTATAAAAAACGAAGTGAATCTAATAAAAGATTTGCAGTTAAAAGAAGAAATCGAGAGAGAAAACTTTAACAGATTCTCTCAAAAGTTACGAGAAGCACACGAGGTTTGATAAGTCGAATTTTTTGCATATTTTAACCGCTCGTCTTAAGGTTGAAAGGTTGCGAGAAGAAAAATCCAAATATCTTTCACTAATCGGATCCATTGTCGGAGCTTTACTAGGAATAGTTGCGACAAGTATTAATCATGCTCTAAAGATGAAAGACTTTAAACAATTAGTTAAAGCAATTGAAACTAAAAATTCGACCACTTCTGAAGTTGCTGATCAATTAAGAAATGATATCGTTCGATCATTGCCAACAGTTGATCGAGGAACTCAAGTTGAGGCTTTGGACGTTAAAGGCGCAAAAGTTTTACTGCAAGAAAATCTTGAGAAATCGAGCATAAAAGTGGCTGAAATTTTGTCTGTTGCCGAATCTAACCTAGAATATAAAATGAAGATGAATGCGATTGTCACCGTTGTAACAACTTATGCTTTGATAGCTATTACATTGCCTTTAATTATAAAATTTCTGGAATAAGTTTTCATTCGATTTTTATTATTAAATCAACGAAATCAAATTTCGATTGAAAACTTCTAAAACTTTGTACATTGAGAATTTTAAAAATTCCGTTAAAAGCCTACGAATGTTTTAGAGGCATAGATTTACTCACAGGAAGAGTTTGTGATTTACTTTTTGACATGTAAGAAGTATGGAAATCATCAAGTGTAAATAAGTTTTGACTTTATCAAATTTCGAATTCACAACCAGCCGTGGTCATGATGTCCATGCATTCCATGATGTCCATGCATTCCATGATATCCATGCCTTTCATGATGATCATAAAAAGGAATAAAATGATGCTCGTCAATGTGGTGCTTGTGGTGATGACTAAATCAGTGAAATGATATTGAGAAGTTTATCGAGAATTAAAGCAGTACTTACATAGGAATATACACCGGATATATATGCTTCTCCCTCCTTGGGACATAAATCGGTATTGGAATCGGAATTATATTTTGCCGCTTATTTTGATTCAACTTTGCCAAAGCTAAAAGTTCATAACCATAATCTTTGGCGTCAATCAATGAACCAAATGTTAAAAGCAACGCAATCGGTATTATACGAAACATAGCCACAATCAATACTTGTAGATACTAATTATACCAATTATATCACAAGCAGGAATGGACGAGGAAAAGCTTTTAAAGCTGTAAATATATATGCTTGAAAGTGAAGCTTGAATGAATTTTTTAACAATCGTCAAAACCGTGATGTTGCTTTCTCCATTCTTACTTTTTAAAAATTTAAAAGCAGAAGAATTATAAACGCTTCGATGAAAAGAGCTATTTTCTACTAAAAACGAGAATATTCAATTAGCGAAATGTTATAAATCGTTATGTTATCATTAAATATCGTGAAGTAAGAAAAGATCACCAAGCATTTAATGGCACCCATTACGTTAAAATGGGAACAAATTTTCCAAAAACGGATACAATAATTTAAAAAAATATAAAAAGGGCTTAATCTGAAATGTTTAAGGAATTTCAAATATTTAAAAATTAACATTTTGCAACACAACGAACTTAGAGTTTTCTTTTAGAATTTTGTCCACACAACCGTAAGCGTAAATTACAACTCCTTTACCAAAACGATCGTAATACGAATTCAATTGTTTTTTGCAGTACTCTTTGTGACAATCGATTGAAGCAAATAATGATTTACATTCAATCCAGTTGACGATATTGTTTCGATCTGAGTTTTCGACGATGTCTTCTTTACTACAATCGACGTTGTAATTCAAACCACATTCTTTGCATTTGAGACCACTTACATCGCACTTCACAAGTGAAAACTGACTAAAATCGCCGTTCGTTTTCAGAGCCATTGGAATTTTTAGCTTAAAATCAGGCGTTACGTCGTACTGCAATTCTCTTAAATCGTTTTCACTGTAAAAATCTATTCCATTTTCTCGGAGATACTTTTCGATTCTTCTTTCAAGATTGGTGCCGACTATGTTTGAAATGTGCAGCGAATGCGAACCTTTGAAAGGATCAACATATCGACACAACATCACTTCGAAAGCTAGTCTATCGTTTCTTATGTGAACACTGTCATTAAAGCACTGCTTTAACTGTGCGTTAGAGTCTTTGCTCAAAACATAAGTCAAAGTTTTATTCGCAAGAATCGCAGGACTGAGATCTCTTTCAGCAGAAAGAGCTAAGAGTGTTTCGCCCGCTTTCCAGCGTTCAAAAAGCGATGTCCAATTAACGGATCGTTTCCGTTTTATTTCTTGCTGGTATTCAAACGAAATGATGCTGTAAATGGTCTCCTCGCTGATGCTGTATGTTTCGTTGCAAAATTTTGCGATTAAATTCTTGAGAATCAATTGCATTTTCGTGATATCGGCGATCTTTCTCAGCGATAAATAGTAATCGACGATTTCTTTGTACCGCAAACAATCCATTTCATCGGAATATGAGCCACGGTCGTAAAAGAATCTGATTTTGAATGCGAGCGTCGAGCGTTCGTTAGCAATTCAGGAGTCGAATGAATGGTTCGAAGAGAATAGTCCGCGTCTCATACATCGAAGTGAACGGCGAACCCGAGAATTGGTCGCGAAAAGAATGTGCGAGTTTCGCAAACTGGCTGCCGAGAAAGCGAATTGTAGCACCAGTTTATCCTAAGAAGCCGTGCTGATGGAATGCATCAGAAACACGACAGCGATGCAAACTCAAACACAACACCGTCACTGAACCGAAGTGTGAACTCCGGTCTCTGCGCTCAAATCACGAATGCGTGCGTGTTTCAAACGACGGCGCGTTTCGATTGTTCTGCTTTTGAAAACCGCGAAACGAAAGCAAAGCAAAGAAAAGCTTTTCGATTCATTGCGAATGGAGAGATGAATGCGAGGAACGATAGCGAATTCGAAGATGAACAGCATTCGCTGTCTATAAAATGTCCACGTTTCGCGTCGCAAAATATAGTCGCGAAGCTTCGCAATCGGGAAGCATTCGGTGTGAAAACGAACGTATCGCAATTTCACGCGAACAGAAGCTTCTACCAAAATGTTTTTCCCAATTTGACTGTAGTCAACATCGACAAACCGCCGTGCTTTCTGCGGAAATTCACACCCGACGGCAAATATTTGATTGCCTTCAGTTCCGATCAAACTTCGATCGAAATCTACGAATTCCAAGGACCAGCGGCCGCTGAACACTTGTTGCAACACGTCACTCTGTGCGAAGATTACACGAAAGAAGGTCAAATTAGCGACGAGCATTTGTCCCAAATTCGCAGCAAAATATTCGAAGCATTTTTCAAATTGAAACACGTCGTAAACGTCGCATCGAACGGCGAACAATTGAATCGTGAATGCAGCCTATTCACTGACGATAGCAGATTGGTTATCGTCGGATCTGCTGCTTATGTCTCCGATGAATCACATCCGCACTACTTTGACGTTTATCGTAACAATGAATCTGTATCGATGAGTGCCCGGTCAACGCTTGAAGATTACTCTCTGCATCTAATAGATATTCGCAATGGTCGACTTTGCGATAAGAGGACGTTTAAAACTGACAAAATATTCTTGTCTCATAATCAGGGAATATATTTATACAAAAATACTCTCGCCGTTCTTTCAGTTCAACACCAAACCATTCACATCTTTCACATTGAATATGATTTCCTGGACGAAGGCAAATTTATCGACGTGAAGAAAATCGGTCGCTTCTGTTATGAAGATGACGAATATTTGATATCTTCCGTTCAAATGGCAGACAGAAATGGAAATAGAACTCAACATAACGTTAGAGCTTGTCGCGAAGCTACCATCAATTCATTGAAGCATCGCCTTTTAGTTCATCTTTATCGAAAAGCTGAGACAGAGAGTGTGATTAGTAACACATCTTTGCCGGTGAGACGCTTCTATCAAAACTTTGATCAGTACAATGCTTTAAGGATGTGGAAAATGCAACTTTTAGATGAACATCATTTATTGATTAAGTACGCGCACGAAGAAGTTATAACACTTCGTCTAACAGACTTAAACAGTCCACCATCTTTCTTTGTTGTCTACAACATATCGACGACGCAAGTGATAGCGATCTTCGAAAACACGTCCGAAGAGCTATTGTACTTATTCGAAAATTTCTGTGATATGTTTCGCAATGCCTCACTAAACAACTGTTCAAATTTAATATGTTCCCCTTCGAACAACGTTTTCGCACGTTTAAACCAGGAACGATTTAAACAAACGATTACAAATGCTAAAAACGGCGGTCGCATTGAAGCTATTCGAAGATTACTCGCGCAGCTGCCCATTAGTGCACAGTCTTATACAAGCAGTCCGTATCTAGATTTGGCTTTATTTAGTTACGATGACAAATGGGTTTCACCTCTTGAAAGACCAAAGACTTGTGGAGAACATCCCATAAAGTTCTATGCAAGGGCTCCTCCTTTTTTAAGATTCAAAATACATGCTGGAATTCAAGGCAGAAGTGCACCGGTGTCTAGCAGGCGCCTGGTCGCTTTTACATTTCACCCTTATGATCCATTTGCAATAAGTGTGCAGCGAACTAATGCCGATTACGTTGTTAATTTTCATATCAGACATAAAAGCTGACCAATGGTCCAGATATGCAGCCTTTTATTGTTACAATATGAACTGACTTTTTCAATGAATATTGCTTTATATTTAAGACAAAAATAAATCGGTCTTCATTTCATTCATATAGTTAAACTTGAAGCTTAACTCTTACTCAGTTAAAAGTAAAACCAAAACTGAATCGAAAAATCTAACAACACACAACAACGGATGGAATAAATCATCACACCATTGATTGATATTTTCTTAAAAGATTGATTATGTTTGTGTGAAAAAACGGTTAATATGGTAAGTTCACAAAATATTCTATATCTACACGAATATATTCGTAACACACTTAGCCTCGTTTTCGGAACAGCGATTGAATCGATTCGTTGATTTTTTTTTAAGCATAATCTGGAAGTGGGAGTAAATATGCTCAAGCTTTAGTTTTAATAGGCTAATTGTACGTTTCAAGAAGTTAAACATTGACTCTAAACAGTTTCGAAAAGCGAGGTTTTCGCAAGGTAATTTAACCGGAAAGGATCGCTGATCACATCGATTGATTGCACTCATTGTGAAACAATGATAAACATAACTAAACCATAAACTAATAGATACTGTATAAAAATCATCTGTGTATAAACATTTAAATTTCACTAAACTTCAATCAATAACAGATTCGTAGAACATCCAACAAAAGGTGTTGAAAATTGGAAACGTATTAAATTAGCGAAGGCGAAAGCACGTAATGAAATTCGTTCTAATAAAGAATAATTCAACTTAGGTCTTTGGCAAATTTAAAGTGGAGACTTAACCATTTAACGAAACTTAATTGCCCAGTGGAACAAGAATCTGAACATAGCTGATTGGGAACATTCCTGTTCGACCATTTAGAGTTCCTTCGAACCAATTGTCGTCAAGTTTTTGATTCAGTTGAATTATATCGCCTTCTTTGAAAGCCAATTCTTTGGGGTTTTCCGCTTCGAAGTCATAGAGAGCTTGACAACATGGGCCTCGATTCACAGGCGTTCTAGCTGGAGAACGAACAGGAGAAGGTAGTGGTGAAGCTATATGTGCGACAAGTTAGTAAATTGCGTTAGACATGAATTAGTACCGTTGGGCGAACGTGAAGGCGTCGAGTTATTAGCATTTTTAGCACCGAGAAACAGAGAAGAAGGCTTTGTAGGGGACGTCGCTGGAGATCGCGCGGGCGAAGAAGCTGGGGTTTTAAAGATTAGGTTAGAACAAGATAAAAAAAAGAGAAAAACCAGGATACACCGTTAGTTTGGAAAAGCAGTGCCAGCAATAGAAAAGATTAGAAAAGTTGGTGTAAAAGGAACAAACAAAAAATACTAACAAGTAGTGGTCACGGCTTTACCATTTAACAAGTGAGTCGTGGTACTATTAATTTTAAATCTATTAGAAGCACCATTATATTGTCCGACTGCATCCAGTCCTGCATGATCATCGTGGTGCGGAGGACCTAACTGTAACTCTTCCAATTTTTTCGGCACGTATTGCTCAATAGGTTTCTCAGCAGCCATCCTTTTCCTATGAAATCGGGAAAAGTGTTAAAACAAGACAGATATACAACTCTTACTGTTCCATTAATCTGGAAGTGAGGCTTTCTAAAATACTCGCACATTGAGAATGATATTCGTACAAAGCTTCCGAAAGGGCAGCCAATTGAGAAATCTGTTCGGTCTCGTTTTGAAGCAAATTAAACATTCCAGCAGAAGCCAAGTTAAAAGATTCTTCAAATTTATCTTCTGCCAATCTGATTTCATCGTCGGTTACGTTTCGTTTTCGCTTCTTTGCGTCGAAATCGAGTCTACGTGATTCTAATTTTTTGCGATGATGCTTTCATACAAATTTTTACAATTTTTGTCATTTGTTTGACTGCTTACCATAACGTCTTTAATATCTTTGTTCAGCTGATGAGTCAAAGGTTCCAGAAAGTTTTGCTTAACGTTATCTTCAAGAGCATATTTTGTTTCTGCCATTTCTTTCAGCGCTTCTCCCATTTCATTTAAGCTTTGAGCTAATGAATGATGATATTAAAGCATATTAGATGGTGAATTACAACTTACCGAACTGCGATATTTCTCCTAATCTTTTACTATATTTAATCATGGCTTCACCTAAGGTACCTTCAGGCTGCGCGTAAGCGTGTGATCTTGCCGTTGCTACCTTAGAACTAAGCATTAATTTAGCGCGTGTAGCTTAAATAAAAATTGATTGAATTATTTCACAATTGAATGATTTAATAGAAGATAACAAACCAGGATTTGGTTGTAAATATTCCTTGGTTCTATTAATCAATTCATCAACAAGTTCGATGGTCGCATCAGTTTTCTAATCAAAAATTATTATGAGTCAAAATCTTATTACGATTTCTCCTTCTCTCAATACCTTTTCCATCTCATGGTATTCCTCGTTGAACTTGGTGCCTTCCACGGCACCCATTTTTTCGCTTACATACTGTTTGTATTAAAAAACAATCGAAAAAATAATTTTAAAATATTGAATGCATACATTTAAAAATGTATTTTATCTTCAAACATGAACTGTTTACATAATGATTTTGCTGCAAAAATACGATTACGAAACTGAATCAAGATGTGTTTACATTATTCAACGAACGATTTCCGTCTAAATTAATGTGAAATAAAGGATTTCCGTTTAGAAGTGTTCATTGTAATTTACAACCCATTTAAATGACAAGTAAAGCGTTTGAACGTGTGTTTTTGATTAAAAGCCAAAACGTAAATGAAGAAGGAACCGAGATTCTTTATAGCCTCTTAAAACTAAAATTAAACGAGTGCACATTGAAAAAGTGAAAATGAGTGGTGTATACAATCGCAAAGGATCGCTGGTAATGAATGAATTTTAAAAAGCGAGAAAATATTTGATGGAGCAAGCAGAGCATCAAACCTGATTAGCTTTGTTGATCTGCTTCTTGAGTCCAGCCAAAGCCATGTCTCCGATTGACGCCACAGAAGTGAGCACTCAAAAACCGGCGATTGGCGTTGTTTGTGTGTGTGACTTATCGCGAATTGAGGCGAACGAAGCGAAAGCAAATGTGCTTTGCAAATGTTTTTCACGGAAACGAAGCAAACACTTCGCGAACGATTAGCGAAGAAATGGTCGTTAGTCGCTTCTCAATGTTTCGTTCGCTTTCACTGCTTTACAGCGAAGCAAATGTTGGTGCATTCGAGGGATCGTCTCACGATTGCTGTCAAATAGAGCATTGAGCGAACGGAGAAAGTCTTTCTTTCTGCGTTTGTCGCTAAGAATCCTTTCTTCTCTCTTCTCTCCTCTCTCGACGAGCGCCGTTCGGGTGTCCGCATAGCGAGAACCGCACGTTTGCAAAAATGGGCTCGTCGAATGGCGTAAGCAGAGGCCAATTGCGGCCGCACTTCGGTGGCCGCAATCCGCCTTTTCTCGTCGCCGCTCTTTGTGTTGGAATCGGAATACTCGCCGTCAGTTACTACAGCCTCTCCTCTCAATACACCGCATTGCAGATGCAATTGGAAGCATTCGGCAAAGAGGAGCAATTGATCGAAACGCAGCTACACGCGAAGGAAGACGAATGTTCGAAACATAGACTAGCTTTCGAAAAGAAACAAAAAGAATTCGACGAACTTTTGCAGCAGGTTAAGGCTAAAGAACAGGACATCACCAAACTCAATGCTCAATTGGCATCTCTCCGCGAAAGCAATGTGAGTACATTGATTGCAGACGTTCGGTCGCAGTCGAAATTAATTTATTGTTGTTGACTCTGAAACTCGCTCTAAAACACTGTCTGACAATTTGTTTGTTCTTTAGCGATCACACACTTGTCGATTAAGCCTTCGAAAGCTTTTCAATTGTTTGTTTTCATTTTAATTATTTATATAAAAGAGGAGCAAAAAAATGAAGAGTGAGGAAAAGGAGATTAACGAAGTATCGATTGCGTGCAATGAACAATTGCGACAAAGCTAATCGTACAAATGTCATTCAACTATCAGTCGAATCGTACGCAATGTACACAAGTTGCGAAACTTGTATGCATTGTCTGCAATATTTGCTTTTAGCGCTCAAAAGTGAAATGAATGCCGCTCGAAGAGAGATGAATGAGCAGATTTGACAGAACGTGAAAATGTGCAAAACGCGAGAAAAATTTCAGGGCCATTTTCAAACGCATTTGCATCAATCGTGCGTTTTTAACCTTTTAATGACTTTAAGCATTTCACTCACGTCGCTTTAACTAGTTTGTGTATGATTTGAACGCAACACTCTGCCAATTTGTACACGCTTTGCGAGCACTTTCGATTTTAAACATTTAATAAACACACGCTCTCCTGCTTGTGCGTTGCAGGATAAATACAACGAAGAAATTGGGAAAAAGGATAACGAAATCGGCGACGCGAAAATCAAAATACAAGAGCAAGAAAAGTCAATCACCGAGCTGCAAAATGAATTGAGCAAAGAAAAAGCGAAGAATACTCAATTGCAAACACAATTAGAGGAGAAAAAGAATGCAAGAAGCACGGCTGCGGTGCCGAACGTTCTTCCAAGAGTCGCCTCCGAAGGCGACAATAAAGCGAACGCAGCTCAAAATGAGCCTAAAGCGGACGGCAAAGCGAACGAAATCAAAACGGACACGGAGAAGCAAATGCCGGCGAAGAATGCTTCGGAAGTGAAATCTCAGATGCTTGCAAAAAGCGCCGTTCCAACGCAAGGAAAGAAAGCGGACGACAATAATGTTGACGAAGAACTCAAGAATGAGAAAATGCTGGTAGACACTGAATATAGCAACAACGAGCCTCAACGCGACAAGCCCAAAGGTGATGGTGACAATGAAAACACATACAAGGAAGGGGAGAACACACAAAATTAATTCCACTTTGTCTTTTAGCTTAAGCCTTTTATGTATATAATATTACGTCTTAATAAGGTCAGGTTAGCATTTATATTACACTATACAGTGTTAAATAAATACAAATGTGATGTGAAAACAGCGGATTGATTGTTGTTAAGACACCACATCACGAAACATGTCTTTCAACAACACTCGATTCTCTAAAAAACACTGCAAAATACGGTCTATGGGTAGTTTTCAGTGGAAAGAATTATTGAAACAACTTTTTGGTACATAAAACGTAAACTTTTAAATAAATAAAGAGATTCTTATGTAAGAAAACATGTGTTGATCGATGGAAGCCAAGCGCTTCATTCCTCAAATTCAGACTCGCTGTCTTCAAAGCCTGATAAGTCCACATCTTGAAGCAATCCCCGAATGAACGCGTACTCAAGCAAAGCCAAGTAACAAAACACGTACTGGTCTGGCATTTGAATGCTGTGGGCCCGTTGAGATCGGATTTTTTCTACAGTTTCTTTTATGTTAATTGTTCCCGTCGCTTCTAATCGAAGGATGCTGATATCCAACGTAATGAATGTACCTAATTTACGAGGCAAACGTGAAATATATTCAACTCATTTTGGTCGCACCCACCTGTTCTTCCGATACCTGCACTGCAGTGAACAACAATCGGAGGACCGGAAGGGTGGCCTTGCCACTGCGATCCTAACGCTTTCAAATTCTTTATTTGATGTTCACGAACTTTTTCCCTGAAATCAAGCATCGCAACGGCTGAATGCGGAACACCGTAATCAGGCCAACTCGTGTATTGTAGATGTGTTATGTTTCGCTTGAGACCAGTCTTTGTCAGATTTATGAAAAGTTAATGAAAGCGTTTTACAAATAAGCAATTTACCTTAGTGTCTGTTAATATGAGGTATGTAATTACATAATCGCTATGTTGTTCAACATTAGTGTTCTCAATTTTATAAAAACCACATTCCATACTCGTGTCTTTCTCTAATGGCCAATACTGACCGCATTTTGTGCGACAACGCTCAACGGTACGAGTAGTCATAACTATAATAAGCACCTGCTGTTGCCACACCATACGCCAAAAGTCGACGAATGTTTTTGGCAGAGGGCCCTGAGTCGAAATAAATGCATTCTTCTGCATGTACCCATCAACAAAATTTGCATTTATATAACTCGACTCGTCTCCATCTTTACCATCAAGCTTGACCATACTGTGATCAAAACAGAGGACATCAGTGTAACGATTTTTGCATTGATTCACTTTCAAACGCGATATTTCAAACGTTCCTTCGGGGGTTTTTGACTTTATTTCATTATATTCTTCACAAAGTCCTTTTCTTCCTTTTGATTTCATATATTGAATAAACTCCTCTAAACTCATGCCTTGAATATTAGAATGAATGGATTCATTTGTTGAATATTTGTGTGAATGAGAAGACAGATTATCTTTAAAATCGTTGATATTTGGCATAATTATGTTTTCTGGTTTAGGTTTGTGCTGAAAACTTTGTACTTTATGATTCTCGTCACTAGTTACACATTTTGATTGCTCTAATTTCGTACTTGCTGTAGATGAATCTTCTTCGTCATCACTCATATTACCATTTGCACGAATGTGGGATAAATCACAATCAGCTGCTGACATATTATTAGTACAGTTGACAGAAAGTATTGCACCGTTTTGCAACTGGTTTGAGGAAGATAACGGGAACTTATTATTAGAAGCTAAATCATATAAATCGGCAACATTTTTGGGTGCACTCTCTAAACAGTGCTTGATCCATGAGACATGGTCCATTTCAAACTGTCCTCCGAGTTCTTTTGGCAGTGAGGCTAAAGGTATATGAAGAGGCAACTGGGATACGTTTACCATGAATACGCGGTCGCGTAGTTTTTCTCTCACAAACAAGCGTAAAATTTTGAAAGGTGCTTTAAACCATAACGGAGCAGTAACAATAAGCACCTTCTTCAATCTCGCCGGATAAGCACCTTTAAGTAGTCCTAATATTTTTTGACTGAGCTCGTAATCGAAATTGGCATATTTCGAATTTGTCATATTGTATATGAATACGATCCCACAACGCTGTGTTTGTAAATCTTCGAGAGCGATATCTAATTGATAGACAACACCTTGAAGAGTGGTTTGATGTGAAGTGTCGGTAGGTATGTGTTTACAAGCAGTAAACATGGCGATCGCTGCACCCGAACTGTCCCGAGTTGGCTGTGAAAAATAAGTAGATGATGGGCTAAGAGTGATAAGAACTTACAAGTACAGTGAATTTTCCGGTTTCAAGTTCCGATTTGACAGGATCACTAAATGGATCGAATTTTGCCAATCCTTCTTTGAAACGAGTTATTTCGTGAGCTTCGTACAGGGACAACGCTCTATGGACATCGAATTTACGAGCCATCATAAATTTAAGTGCCGTGTTGAATGACATTGGGCCAGCATTGTGCTGACGACGGATATCATTGACTATTTTAATGAATTCTTTGGCAGCCTTCAAAATAAAAAGCAAATGTAACAAACGTAAGAACGGAAAATAAAACTCGCGGCGAGCTGAGTTCACTAAACCGAAATGTCTTTGCGATCTCAGCTGAAGAACAGAGAATCACTCACACACCCATTGACACAATCAGAGACAAAACACCCATTCCTGACCCCTTTCACGGCCTTTTTCACTGTTTGTCGATTTGAATGCCGCATTCAAAGCAACAAAGTGCGATAACCGACTCCAGCTTCACTCAAAAGCTTATTTCATTCGCATTGTTATCGAAACAAGCGAAGCACGAAAGCGCTAACAGCCTATCGACCATATTGTATATTCGTGCATTGCTACAAACCCAAACTTATCGATTGCTTCTCACTTCTCTCTTTCGGCAAAATAAGTGAATGGCGAGAATTGAATTTGTGGCTATCAAATGCAAGCATAATTTTGGCAAAAAGCGTGAAGAAACGCGAAAGTAAAAGCAAACGCATTTCGCCGTTTCCGAAAATTGGATTACGGTTTGTGAAAGCGAAGCGTTTATTTGCGGCAACCGCACAGTGAACGCGAAACGAAAGCTAGAAATAAAAGCGAAAGTAATGATTGATTTGGCAAAAAAAGCGAAAAGCAGTGAAAAGAAGCGAAGCAAACAAACCTTTTCCTCGTCTTGCGAAATGCTGGCCATCGTTTTGGCAAACGTTTTGCAGCCAAATGTTAAAAACAAACGCAATTTGAGCGAAGCTTTTGATTTTCGGTTAAAAATTGATTCTCTCGTTGCCGATAAAGTGAAGTGTGGTCTTTATTCGGTTCTCAGTGAGCGACAATAAGACGAATGCAAGTGAAACACAAACAGTGATTACGGCGTCGCTATAAATAGGTTTTCAAAACTCGACTCAAAGAAAGGTAAACATTCACACATTGATTATGTTTTGCGAAAAAAAGGAAAACGATTGAAAGCAAAGCAAACGAAAGCAATAACGGCACGTTTCGCAAAGGTGCGCGTGTCGTCCGCCGTCCGATTCGCGAAGCGTTCGTTTCACGCACTCATCGTTCGAAAACAGAAATCGCCTTCATTCGAAGTGTCATTCGCTAATTGTGCGCAAAACTGCAAACCGTCCCTCGCTTCCTGCTCGCGGGCGCGTGCCCTCATTGCGTCCGCGGAGAACTGCTTCCTTTTCCGTTGTTTGTCGCTGTTCGCTAAACGTGTGCTTTTCGAGCGAAGCGCCGAAAAATGGGTAAAACTAAGTACGAACTGGTCGTCGGTCTCCAAAAGGGTCATTCGGTCACCAAAAACGAACGACAGCCCAAACCGTCGCGCAGCAAGAATGTGAGCATCGCTTTGTAACGCGAACAAACGCGTTGTTCGTTGCCGTCTGCTAACTTGTGCTTTGATCTTCCATTTTCAGAGGATTACAAAACACAACAAATTCATCCGCGACTTGACGCGTGAAGTGTGTGGTTTCGCCCCTTATGAAAAACGTTGTATGGAATTGTTGCGTATTTCTAAAGACAAACGGGCGCTTAAATTCTTAAAACGACGTTTGGGAACTCACGTTCGCGGCAAAAGGAAGCGAGACGAGATGTCCTCCGTTTTGATTCAACAACGCAAAGCTGCCGCTCACAAAGAAAAAGAGAAGGAAAAGTAAATTTGTAGCAAACTTAATTCAGAATAAACGATATGCGCTTATTTTAAGCCGCAAGTGTCGATTTCAGTTAACGTGTTTCTCAAACTATAACATGCGTTTATATGTATTAAAAATCAATTATTTTACAGTAAAGAGTAAAATAGAATCGATATGTGTAAATAACATATGTCAATAATGGCGAAAGAGTTGATTGCATGATGAAAATATTCGTTAAACTTTTGATTAATTGCTCAAACAGTGATACTATAACTGCCACACGTTGTTTAAGAAGTTTTCTTTTTTCCTCCTTTTTTTGATGGATCATTTGTTGGAGAAGCACTCACAGCAGTTTCGTCTCTGAATTCTTTATGAATTAACTTAAATAAAAAGGTTTTTTCAGTTATCCAATTTAATGTAAAATTCAATACCTTCTCCTCGTTATCGGGAACACGTGAAAGGAAATCTAGGATTTCGTTGTTCGGTATTGCATTCGGATTCCTTAATTTTTTAGTGAATTTATTTATTCCCCAAGCCATGATTAACCATCTGAGAGGAATGTGATAAAGGATTATCGTCGCCGCACTCAAAGCAATAATGGCAAAACAAGAAAGAAAAGGCACACTGAAGTTGAAAGTACTGAAAAAGAAAAAATAAAGTGAGCTTCAATAGCTTTTCAATTGACTTAACTTTTTCACTCTCTCTCCTAAAGATGCTATATCACCCAAAATATTTTGCACCATAGCAGTCACTTCTTGAACTGTTTGAAACTTTTCTTTTAAAGTTTTCTTCTCTTCCTTTAAACGAAAGAGCACTTTTTCAATAGAGATACGATGAGGTAATTAATGATGTAACGAATTGCATATCAAAAGCTTTTAATGCGAAAAGCTCATTAGCAAAAGACGTGACGAGCTTTATTAAATTCACCAAAGCTATAAACAAAGCGTGAGATGAAAGTAAAGAGAATCAACAGAATGTTACGAGTAGGAGCGAATCTTTGTGCTATAAAAATTACGCATGCGAAAATTCTTCGAAAAAGTACAAACAAATTAACAATTGAAATTGAAAACCAGATCTACTTAAATATTTTCAATAGCAATTTTAACATAATCAACGAAATTTAAGAAAACTGTTTAAGCACTGAAAAGTCCAAAACCATAAAAACAATCTATAAGGGCAAAAAGGAACTCTGATTTTTTTATTTTCTTTGATATCTTTGATGATATTTATGTTTAACAAAAAAAATCGTTTAGTTGATTTCTGGCATAAGACGTGAGAATGAATAAGAGTCGTTCTTTTATAAAAATAAATTTCTCTGCCTAGACCTGCGATATATACAAGAGCCTCTTTTGAATTTGAAAACTTAATCACTGGCTGAATTGACAAATTAAGTTGTTAAACCAATTAATATCAATCAAGTTACTTTTCTATCTCATCATGTCTAATTGTGTTGCATTGCTACTTAAAAGCTTATCCTTTATGTTTTGATTATCTTTTTTTAGACGATGGAGTACTTTTTTTAGGCTTTTTTGCCATGATTATTTCTTGATTGAAAGCAATAAACAAATGCCGACGCAACTGGATTTGCGAGCAAAGCTCAATAAAGCGATTCAATATGCAAAAGCTGACAAAATTCGCATACTAAATAGAAAATGTTAGTTGACGAATTTGCGAGATGCAGATTCCAGATGCATGTTAATTGGTTAATTGTCGAATGATTATAAAAGTTACAACTGTTACCTCGTCCATGTCTGTTCCAATAAAATAATTAAACACTTTTGTTGTGAATTTATCTGCAGATAGTGACAGATAAAATCTAAATCCCGATTCACGTGAACCTGCATCCTTAACAACGAAACAATTGCGTGCACATTGAATTTAAGCAACATTTATCCGGAGCAAACCTTAGGACGGATGGGGAAGCCTAAAATATCGTTAATTGCAATTATCGTTGCATGCAAAAGTTCAATTGATTCATAAGAGGTAACTGTCTCTTTCAAAAAAAGAAACGCTTCATCTTCCAATCGATCAGGCTTAAACGACATCATAAGTAATGAGTGATTAAATTGGTCGTAAATTCAAATTTTCATTCAATGATACTTACTTTTCCTTCTTTCTCTTCTTCCTCGTCTTCGCCTTCATAAATATAATCAATCTGTAAAAATTTTTGTAAATGAATTTTGTTCTCTTTTGTGTAAACGTTTCGGGATACCTCATCATCTTTGATTGAGTGATTATAGCTGTAAGACATTGATACGAAATTGACGAGAAATATGAGCAAAAGGGCGATTGGAGCCATGTAGAGTTCAAAGAAATATGTAATTAGTATGAATATGATAAACGCAGAGATGCTTCTAGGCACTGATTCCCATTGAAAGCAACTGTTGATAAATTTCGCCATCTCAACGAACTCCATCACTATTGCTTTTAAACGCGTTACATTTTTTAGAAACAAGCTTCGTTTAAACTTTTGTTCGCTTTGAACCACTTTTACTTCTCGTGGATTAATGGTTCGAATGCAAGCTCGAGTCTATCGTCGGTGATGAAACATTTAGCTTTTCAAGCAACAATTTCCACTTACAATGTTGTAAACAAGCGACATTTCAAGCAGTATGCGACCTTTCGACCGATGCATCAGTTTTTTATCTTTTAAAGTGTACCACTTTTTCTCTCCATTTTTAATCTAAACGTCGATTACCAGCGTTAAATGAGTTTAAAATAGTTGAATTCAATCATTTACTTTTAATAATGGAATGCAAACTTTGCCCAAAAATTCAACTTTCTTGTCTTTATCTTCATCGTAAACAGTCACTTCTAAAACTTCGTGAATATCGCGAACTTGGCTGAAAAGAGAAAACCAACAAAAGTTAATTTGGTTTTAATGAATTTGTTTAATTGATTCACGTACGATCTAGCAACAATCGACTTTTGTGTTTTGAAATTAACATCTACGTAATTTCATAATAATTGATAATGTAATGTGTAAATCACGTAAAAGCAATTTAAAATTTTTTATTTTACACAGAGCGAGTACGCTTGAAATTAGACTTTCTGATTCAGATTGACTATAGTTGGAACAAGTGATTTCACAAATTCTAAATGCGTAAATTCTAATTTTGAATTTGACGAATTTACTTACAAAGTAAATATTTTGTTCCACTCTGGGGACAGAGTTTTATATTCTGTATGCGTTTGTACTCGAGCATTGCACAATTCGATTACGCAAAATGGGTCACTTTTCCCACTGAAATCGGCGGCCAACAATCCCTCGGCTTTAAACACTGCATATTACGAGAGCGAATATTTCTTTTAATTTTTCACTGCATTTATATTATAAGAATACCTTTTACAGTGAGATGTCCGACATCGTCGAGATCGTTGAATGTTCTTAGCAAACCCTGAAAACAAAAAATTTTATTCTGCCGAAATTTTTATCAGTTGCATACATAGCGCTTTTTAAGAGACAAAAGTTGATTTGATGTTTGCTCGTGTGTGCTCAGATCTGATATGGTGTCAGAGCCGAGTGTGCCGCTGATTGTGAGGAACAACAATATAGAGCCATCACCGCCTTCTAGCTTCCTCCAAAGCTTCAGAGTTTTTTCTTTCGGTAGATTTGTTAGATTAATTGAAAATTTGCCCATGAAATCATCCCTGCCGTGGAAATCCTTGTCGTAAACAGAGACCTCTAAAACTTTCGACTGATCGGGAAACGTGTGCAAATCGAATTGTTCGTTCCAAACAGGATTCAGGCTTTTGTTTACGACCTAAATCATAATTTATTTGAGCTGAAAATGTTTTATTTTTCCATTTTCTCACCTTACTTTTGTACTTCTCACTTCCGAGTTTAAATTTTACGTAAGGATCGCTTAAACCGTTTTCATCTTTGCTCGACAAACCTTTACCTTCGACGAGCACGATGTTCACTACACTGTCCCAAACTTGCGTTTTCAATCGCTTCACGGCAGTGGAAATATCACCGGCTACCATTGCTGTTCGCATTCCTTTTTCGAAATGCTATAAATATAAATGAAAAAAGAAATTGATGAAATCAGAAATTGACGATTTTGTTTTTAATACTACAGGCGAATTTTGATCGGATCTTCTTTGTTTTTATGATGTAAATTTTTTTTTAACTTTGTTTCTGACAAATTTTCTATTAGATATTTGTGTAAGTCGAAAACAATAAAAAATATTTATTTGTCAACTAAATATTTCAACAAGCTATCAACATGAAGTTTATCAAAAAAGCTTTCAAAATTTCTAATTCCCATTAAAATTGAAGAACTTGTTCGCAAGTAGCATTGAAAACAAAAATTTTCCCCGTAGACTCAATTATAAAGAACGCACGAGCATTATGTGCACAAAACGACTGTGGGTCCTTTAAAGTCTTGTGTCTTTATTAGTACAAACTTTTGAAAGAAAAGCTTTCGAAACATTCGAATTCTTAGGATTTTCTCTATAATTCGGCACAAATTGCTGGTGATCAATAAAAATGTGTAAACATTTTATTAACAAATTATTTAAAAAAGCCATGAATGATACAATGCTATGAATGGCATTTTCAACACAGATTAAGGATAAGCCTTATGAGGAAATACTCTTAATTCAAGACTCGTAAGTCGTCGAACTCATGAAGATATGTTATAAAAACTCATTCACTTTATAATTAAAATTGTTAAAAAATCGATGACAATGATGCCATTGATTTCAGGCACTTACAGTTTTCTTTTTTAAATATAATATGACAGTGTCGAGCGCAATTTATAACAAAGTTTCGGCATCTTTCAGTTTTTCCTCATGAGTTCACTTTAAAACTTGAAAAGACTTTATTCTCGATGCCTCTTACTGTTTCCGTTTGAGCGTGAATTTGAAGCAGACATCGCTTCTATTTATCGTTTTATTCTATCGACCGGAACTAAGGCCGTGCTAATGTTTTTGGTTGCTTACAATGTAATTAAAATTTCGCTATACACTCTATACAGTCTAATTGCAATTATAATAATTTAAAAAATTATTTTTAAAACGATTCCTGGAAAAGTTTCGCGTGAATGTGAAAATAAATTTGCTTTTTCGCTCGCGCATCGATTCATGCGATTTTCTATATCAGAAAAGCTGTGAAACTATTTTGATGCCCCAACAAAAGTCCTTCAAAAAACGTCGCAAGGTAATGTTTATTTTTCAATGTTCTCGATGTTTTCAATTTAAAAAAAAATAATAATAACTAGGCGATAGAGTGCGAAAAAAATCGAAATTCATCGATTGTGTAAACTTCTGATTTGAATTTTTTGTTGAAAGCGAATGGTGTAAGCACACAATGTAAGAATAGCTCCGCTCCATTTCTAACAAATGTATTGAAATTTTTTTTTTGTTCATTCTACTAGATGGTAAATTATAGCGATTATCTTTGAGAATATCAAAGTCGATTAATAAATATTAAACGTTTTCAAATTTTCCTTAGACGATCAAGAGAAGAAAATTTTGAAAAGTGGGTTTACCTGTTCCTTTTCCTCCTGGGTTTTGGGTATCAACGTAACTGTGAGCGTAATCTGGCCCCATGATGAACTTTGTTCTTCCGTACTGTCAGTGCCTGTTTCAGTTAAGTCGAGTACGAGCCTCGTTGGTCTGTGATAAAAAATGAGAGTACAGCGTGAAAGCGTTTATTTGTGTGTTACTTATTAAGCTCTAATTTAGTGAGATCGATCGTCGCTCCTCCCAAATAATCATCTTGAAAGCCGAAATCGTAATCGTAGACTTTCAAGCACAACGGCTGAAATACGTCTTCAATAAGGACGGCAAAGAATTCATCCCATTGCGGATCGAGACATTTGGAGACGATTCTGCTTTTGTAAACAATTTTGTTTCCGATTTTAAACTTGACATAAGGATCACTTGTTCCTGCGAGAAAAGCGTTTTGTTCACGCTAAGGGGTAAAAGGTTCTGCGAGAATAGCAACACACCTCCGCTGTCTTTCGCTAACAAATTGTTCGCTGATTCGAGGTGTACTTCAATTTGAAAGAATGGATACTGTCTAAATTTTGATAAACGATGTCGCGTTTCAGCGGTGATCTGTAAAGAGATATGAGCATCGCTTGTTATCGAATGCTTTTTACGTGAAAAAGTAAATTAATTCCTTATGTAAACAATATTAAACGAAAGTACTTTCTGCGAAATGAACATTTTCGAGCGCGACAACAAACAATTGACATAATAGAAACGGTCGAACACAAGAAGCATAATCTTGTAGAGACGCAAGCAATTTCGATAAATGCATTTAAGCGTGACCGAAATACGTCGAATGTTACCTCTGATAATTTGGAAGACATTGAATGCTCAACTTTTGCTTTCGATGCTAAAAAACACAGCAAATGTGGTAAATTGAAGTCGAAACGGCGGGTGCTGCAATACGTCACATGCTCGTGAACGTTTAACGAACAAGTGTTCGGCTTTTGACGAGACGTTTGAATGATAGCTTAAACTTTCGCTGTTTGTCAAAACACACAAAGAACGCAACGCGGAATGCTACTTAAATATTGACCGATCTTTAAAATTTGGCTCTCAAATGCAACTTTATCATAAATGTGAATCGCAAGCAAAAAATGAGCGAGAATCGCATCAAACATTTTATAAAAAGAGAAGCAAGTAGCGACAATTTTGAGCGAACACAGAAGGAAAGCTATTCAATGAAACAGAGAGCACATCATATGGAGGCTTTTTGCTGCGGGCACTCCTTCAACACTCGTCTTATCTAACACCAACATTGAAAAGAAAATTCACGAATCATAGCGAGAGTGTCGAGCCTTGCTTCATTCGTAAGCCACTCGTAACGCGTAATCGAGCTCGATTTGTGAAATTGATGCTATGCTATGCACTCTTTAATCAAAATCAACGCTAATCCATTCTTCTCGCAGAATTGTGGCATTCTCATTTGAGATGCGCTCAAAATGAATGAAACTAAATGAAATATTTCGTGACACAATTGTTTTCGATTCCTTGTTAATCGCCGGCGAAAGCAAGTTGCAGTTTTTCCAATGTTGCGCTCAAACTTCCGACAGGATGAACAAAAAAGCGTTCGCTTCTTTTGTGATTTATGCTTCACAAGAAATCACTATTCTTCAACGTCCACTTGTGCTAATTTCAGAAATGCACGAAAATTGAGTGGGTAAAATTCTATTGATATATGCATGCATGAAATATTTATGCGTTCTACTCATAGAGTATTCATAAAGAAGATCGTGCGAATTAATTTTGAGCTTTTTCAAACAGCACTCAATATCCAATTTCGCTTAAAACTTTGTCAAAAATTATAAAATTATGAAAAATTAAAGTTCTATGACATTAAAGTTTTAAATACTTTCGCTTTAACTAACGAAACGCTTTATCCGATTTATTTACGTTTACAACGAAGTTGAATTCATTCGAACATCAGCGAGCAAGTTCGCCAATTTTGATCGGAATTTTCATAACTTAGTGAGCAGTGAGCTTTCAATTTATCAAATTCTAATTTTACTCATTTTTAATTATTTTTATTCTTATTGTCTTATGAATTTTTCTTTTTCCATTAATCAAATATTATTACGATGCAGCTTCCAAATTGAGTTTGAAAGCAAATTAGAGGAAAAACTTTCATAATTTATTAAAACAACGAGAACTAGAAACAATATTAAAAATAGCGTTGAAAGTACGATGTACAACTGTGGACAGAAAAAAAAATTTAATTTATAGAGAAGAACGCTTTGCTGATAATATGAAACTTATTATACATTGTGTTGCATAAAATTTACATTTTCCTGTCCAAAACATTTTCCATTTTTCATCTAAAATCTCCTTTTTTGCAAGAATAGAGTGAAGTTGAATCTTTACGATTTATCAAAATTTATAATATGCGCATTATAATTTCGTTTATTCGAATCATTTGAATTAAAAATTATAACATTAAACAGATGTTCCTAACAAAATAACAAACAAATAATTTATTTGAAAATTAAAAAAAAAAATTTGTTTCGCTTTTTTCCTCTAACATTTCCTCTAAGCAGTTTTTAAACGAATGAGGAAAAGTTTGACACTAAATATATCAACTTTTTAATTAAGTTAAAGCGAATTCGCGTCATTAGTGTTAACATAAAATAATTTAGCATTAAATTAGATCAAATGCAAGAATTATTAAATGCTGAACCGCTAAAGCTGTTATCTTCTTCGATGCTTCTTTTGCAATGCTGAAATGCAGCATAAAACAAACTTTATAATCCGTCTTTCATTTCTTTTTTCTTTTGCTTCTCTTTTGAGATTCAAACATGCAAATTATAATTTCAAATTTTTTAAAATTATTTGTTTAGAATGAATAACGAAACTTTAAAAAGTAAAAATTAGTTTAGAAAAATTTAAAATTCATAAAAGTATTTCGTTCTCTTGCTTTGCGGTAAAACATGTTTTGAGCAAAATTAAATCTATTCAATTAATTGCATTAAATTTCTGACTGTTAAAAAGAATCAAAACTTTGTTTATGCTTGAATTAGGTACACAAATTTAAAATTCAAAAATTATAGATTTTCGCTTAAATGCTTTGAAATTTACTTTAATTTCGATTGCAAAACTTTCGAGTGTTTTTATTTTTACTTTCTACTTTATCTCATTGTTTTGATAAAAGTCAAAAATTGATCGTCGAAACTGAAATAAAGCAAATGCTTTAAAGTAACATTGCAACGGACAGTGAAGCGAATCGAAATTCTTTCTTTTTAAGAGTAAACATATAACAATCTGCTTTGTTTCATGTTTCTCATTTCCCAACGTGCATTTTTAAAATCTAGAATGTCATCTTTCATATTTTTATCTTTGCGAATGTTGCTTCAAACACATTCAAGCTCGCAAAATTCTTTTCATTATTTTAAGCAAAGTCTAAGCCCCGACACACTTTAAGAGGTAGCGTATACGTTATAAAACAAAAATATTATGTTGAATCGTTAAGAATGATGCTTCAAGATATGAATATTGATGAGTATGTTACGATCATTTGTCAGAAACTTTAAATCCTCAGAAAGTGAATGAGCATTTTTTGCGCATTATTCAAAACTTGTGTTATTTAATAAAATTTTTTGTTGAAAATAGTGATCATTAATTTTAAAATGACAAAAAATGAGTTTTTAAAGCAATTCAATCAATTTCAAATGTGTTTCTGATATCATAAAGGCTAAAATGTACGAATCGCGACGAACTTTCTCGTTCCCCGGTAAATCCGATTTTTCAAAATTCTTTTTGAAATCACTTATAGAAACTTAATCGAAGCAAGTGGTTTAATTAAATTTTATAAACTAAAAGATGTCATTGCATTATGTTATTAAGCTTTGCCTTTTTATCCGGATTCTAATTAAATACCCCCTTTAACAACTCAAGATTTTTGATTTTTTTAATCCAAAAAGTTTAGTAGAACTCACCGAAAAATAAAAAACTTGCCTTGCATCTGTAACTAAGGATTTCGCACGTATATCCAAATATATTTGAAAAGTCAAAAATATTTTTAACTGTTATTTACACATTCAAACGCTTTTAAGTTTTCTTTAAAATCTTTTAGTTTTATTGAGCACATGATGTTTTTTACAAAAAGATCCTTACGAATACGAGTTTCACTTTGGTGTTGTTTTTATTGATTAACTTTTAATTAAAGCTTCATCAGTGCAACTGAAGCAAAATTTTAGCGGCTAAAATAACAAATAAGTTCATCATTAACAAGAAGCGTTTCACGATAAAAATCTTTTACCAAATGAATCGATATCGTTAAGCCGATATCATTAACTCTGTAAAGCATCTGCAGGTGGATAAACAGTGAAAATTAAATAATGAAAAACTTTTGGGAAAAACTAATGAATGTTTAGCAAAGACAAAATTTAAATAATCGCTATGATGGCTGCTAAAAATTGCATTTCTAATTTTTTCTATGGAAATTTAAATAAACCTCTTACATTACATTTATCATTTATCGTAGCATAAGCTCTGAATCTATACCTTTCTTTGTTTTGCGTTCTACCTCGCTCAGCACAGTGCTATGTTAATAAAGTGATTGATGAGTGTGTTTCTATTGAAAATTTCTACCGCGACAATATGAGCCGAAAATGATGTCTATGCAAATGAGATTTTGTATTTTTCATTTAATGATTCGAATAAAAAACTGTGATTGCTCTGCTTTTCTTTTTGTCTAGTAAATAAAATATGTTGAATATGTTTTAATAGAGTTAATTGAAAAGTCAATTTGTGAAAAAGTTTTGCAAAAACAAAAATAAATGTAAAAGTTGAAAAAAGGTGAAAAGTTATTGCTGAGAACCTCATTATAACTTTTATAAACAGTTTCCTGCGCAATTTATTTTGCAATTTTTTCTGAGAAAAATTAAAAACAATTGAAATTATTTATTTCAAAAGCGCGCATCGTACTTAACAATAGCATTTGGACGGATACGCTTTTTGGAAATAAATTAATTCAATTATAGCAATTATTTTCGCAAAATTAATCTGAATTTGAGCTATAATTGTGATATTAATTACGAGCATTAGAAAATAAAACTACTCTTCAAAACGTAATTGAGCATCTTGACGAAATGATATGAAAATTTTTTAAATATTGAGATTGACAAACAATGTTGCTTTTCGTAAAAAAAAATATTGACACTAACTTGGCTTGTAATTTATGAAAATTGTGAAAAATGATAATTTTTAGTCTCCTTTTTGAAGTATAAATCACAAGATTGGCTTATAATCATCAATTTCGTATGTCGGAATTTTCACGAGAAGAGCTATAAATTTTCATTTTGAATATTTTAGATAATTTAAAGTTATAGCACTTGAATAAGAGCCGCTCCATTAAATTTTAATCTCAATTTTTGATTAAACTATTTGATAATTAATTACTCACATGTTTACTTGCATAGAATAGTTTCCATTTACTTTTTTAAAGTTCATTTTATGATCTATTTTTTGAAAAAATGAAATTTTCAAAACTTTCGTAAATCTTTTATGTTAAATAATTTGCTAAAAATAAGCAAACTTTTTATTTCTTTTGTCTTCATTCTTAAATCGACTATATTACTAGTAATTAAAAAAAATGCAAACATGTGACTTACTACCTATTTATTCAAGAAATTACGATGTGAGAAGAAATTTTGAAAATATAATTTTATTGGACGAAATAATATTTAAGAAATGAAATGAATGGCAAACAAAAATTCATTCAAAAAACATTAAAAACATTTTTGATTTCATTTATGAAAAATCGCAAAGAATCTCGATGATATTCTCTTTCTTTACTCTATCCTCTCCTAGTTTAAAAAGTAAATTGTTGACAAGAAAATTTCTATTAATGTAAGATTATACATTAAAAAAGTTCATGAAAATTTAAAAATATTCTGAGCAAGAGAAAACAAACTTTGTAGTTGAATGAATTTATTCCTGAAGCGCTTTTCCAATAATTCACATGGTAAATTTGCATTCAATTAGTAATTTTGCAATTTTTCGATGAATTAATAGATTATTTGCGAGTTCACAGCTTATTATAAAATTTTTAATTTTTATCGCAGAGAAGTCCGACGTTTACTTTTAACATTTAAAATTATTTTGAATTTAGTTTTTTTTTATCGGGAAATTAAACAATAAAGGCTAAATCGATAAAAATTTTAATTAAGTTTTGAAGCAATTCATATCTGATGAATAATATTAATGAAAAGTAAATTTAAAAAACAAACAGACAAGCTAAACACATAAATTTCAAAAATCTGTGCTTACTTAAAAGCAGAAAATATGAAAAGCAAAATAGAGACAAAAATTTATGAAGCAGTAAGCGCTCAAAAATATCAAAAATTTCGCGACGTTGAATATGTTAAATGCGTTCGAATGCAAATAAGAAATCGTGAAAAGACTTACGAATGTATCACATCCAAAGTTTTTGTTGAGTAGACTTTCGGTATTGAAATAATCTTTGCTTTCAGCAGAGCTGTACTGATTGTCCGGTTGGTCAGCAATTACACGTAAATCGTCGTGACTTCGCTGCTTGTTTGTCAATGCTGCCAAATTATTGGAACTAATATCGGGATGACTACAACTTAATCTTGAACCATCATCTAATCTTTTGTTGCGTTTTAAGCTTGAATGTTTCAGCTTTTGAACAGGCGAAAATTTTTTCAGAGTAGCCCAAATGCTCTGTATGCCACTTAATTTTTTTGAGCTTCTAGCGGGTGATGAATTAGGTGTACCTTAAATGTATCCAAATTAAAATTATTTTTTCAATTAAACGTCATTCTTACGTCCATAGCTGCTTTCATTTCGTTCCGAGGACGGACAATACACAGAACTTTGTTGCGTTGATGACCGACGAATACAGCGACCGAGTAAGGGGGAATGTTTCGATGATTGTTTCGTTTCGCAAGTGATTTCGTTGTCCATTCGATTGGAATCATGTAAGGCGCATATGTCTTCACTCTCTGTGCATACTTTTCAAAACACACATTAGATAGAGCAAACGATCTTTTGTTTCCGATCAAAATTTATTTTCAATTATTAGTATTGCAGCTTTTTTTTAAATTATTTTCTTGTCAAACTGTCAAAATGAGTTTGATTGAAGTTTTTTCACAGTTGTAAATTTCATTTAAAAATTTCAATTTTCAATGCGATTGATTAGAAGTCAATTTGATGCTTTTAATTCTTGTAAATACTAATAATGAAAAAAGAAATTCGCGTTTTTTCTGTTCAACAGTTTTAGCGATGTTTTCATATGTTTTTAATTTAAAACAAGCATCAAAATAGTCAATAAAATAATTTAAAAATCTAAAAATACAAATTTAATTTCTAAACACCCGAAAAGCGTTTGTGCGCAGCATAATAAAAACTTATTAAAGTAAAATTTTTATGAATTTAACAAGATTATAAACTATTCAACAAACAAATAGACTCAAATGGTCAATTTAAACAGGATAAGCTATAAAGTTGTAATCTCTCTCTGAATAGTTGATTTTGGAGACTATAATTAAAATCGTATATTCCAAATTTAAATACGTTTAACTTTCATTCTCAGAGGAATGCTTAATGAGACAAAATCGAACAAAATTTCATTTGAATCAGCAATTCGCAAAAGCAAATTGGTTCTGAGAAAGAGCAGATATCGTTAGCAATGCTTAATGCTCAATTAATGATGAATTGTTCATCTTTCGATGCAAACATTTATGCTGATTGATAAAATTGAATTCAATGCATTAGAGCATCAATGATTTGAAAGTAAAGAGCAAATTTTATATTTCATAATAATTAACGATGACATTCTGAAAAATTGAGTTCGGCATGAAAAATTCTATTTTACATGATCATTGAGTTTTTTTTTAAATTTTTAAATTAAAATAATTGCATAATTTTAAATAAATTTTTAGATAATTTGATGCACCTAATTGCATGAATAATTTCAATTTTGTAGTGAATAAAAATTTGAAGTCTAATCATAGATAATTTCGTGAAGTTTCGTGTTTAGATTAGCTATTATTGTGTACATTTTAGAATTTCAAAATTTTTTATTTTCATTATCAATTCAAATATAAAATTGTAATATGAAAATCATTATTCGAGATGAAATTACGCGAAAATAAATTAAATAAGAAACTAAAAAATGTCTTTCAATTTGATTTATGTTTTTAATATAAACTTTTTATAATGAAGCAACTTAATGTGTTTTAAGAGTTTTTTCTTTCTCGATAAATTCATTTGAATGTATTTGTCTTATGCAAATGAGAAATGTGATTAAATTTTTCCAAATTTGCATCGATTTAGGAAAACTTTTTTGAGCAAACCTTTTTCGTGAAAGAAGTACGCGTAGAGCTTACCTAACGAAGTTTGAAACGAACGACTATTTTCATGTTACTTTTTGCAAATGTAATTAACTGCAAATGAAAGATTTAAGATTAAGGAAATTGCTGCGCTCTCGTTTGTGAATTACTCGCTTAATCTAAATCAAAGAAGGCACACGGAAATTTGTTTTTTTTTTATGTAGAAATCTTTTTCGTGAGTGCGATTTTATTCAACATCTTAGGAATCATTTTTTCGATTGAAAATGTTAAACAACGGCGTTACAATGTTTTTAAATCTTTTCTTGTTTGGCTTCTCATCTCGTTACACGTCATAAAATTCAAATTGAAGAATATTCAAAATTTTATGTTTAGCATTCGAGGAAATTGCTTTTTAATTTATTCATTTTCATATGAAAGATATTTGGCTAGTATTTTGGCTCAGATGAAACGAGAATGAAACTTTGCGAAATCTTCAATTAAGCTAGCTAATAGGATTTAATTAAATTGTTTTAACTATAAAATACGTGTGATAAAGTCTTAAAGTAAATAAAGTTGTTATGTTATGTTACTCATTGAAATTGCCTGAATCTGTTTAAATTATCAAAAAGTGAATTTTGAGAGCGCAAGAGAGGCTTTCAAGATTGCTGAAAGTCAAGCTCCATCAGAATATAAAAAAATATTTCACGGTTCGTAGAAGATGAAAAGAATTTATTAATCGATAAATTATCTTGTTCAAAAAATCTCCAATGCAAAATGTTTTTCGATTATGAAATATTTTTGTAAAGAGACGAAAAATATTGAAAGTAACAATTGAATAAATTTAATATTAAAAGGGTTTACCTAACAAGGAAATTCTTGAAAACTTTACGTAGTAAATGACTCTTAGCATAAAAAGCGCGTAGAAAGCTTAAATCGCCTTAAATGCTTAAAATCAGCGTATTTGAAAGAGAAAAAACAAATTCCATGATTTCTCTTAGGAGAATTTACTCGTGAAACTTTTATGGCTACCTTTTTAAAGCAAGCGAACGTAAAGTTTTTTTTTAAGATGAAGCTTCAATTATTTTATTACGCATCATTTGAAGAATAGAAAAACGAAAAAATTTAACGTTTATTTACTCTATTAAATACTTAGTATCAAGGCAACGATTTTCACGTTTACATTTTAGTTCAAAACTCTAAATTTTCTCCTTTTTTCAAGTTTAGAAGTTTTCAAGATTAGCTCGAGAGAAGCGATGGCTAATATTTCATTTTCAAAAGCTAAGCCAAAATCGCGAGTCTATCAATCTTAACTCTTCCGCTAATGATTTTCTAGAGAATGCAATCGCAGCTTTTCATTTCTTACGCTTAAGCTTTAACAATAAAAAAAATTGCGTTCAGTATTAATAAGAGCAAGCTGAAATAAAACAGAGTCGGTAAAAATTGAATTCAAAATGTACATAAATAAAAATGTCTAACGAAATGTACATTTGAACGTATCTTTCAACTTTAATAATGACAAAATGTTTTTCACATTCTGTTGACGCATTCGAATGGTTAAAAAATAATTTTTGGCAGTCGTATACATCGCATCATTTTTACTTTTCACATTTTCGCCGATTTTTAAATTCCACAACAATTGCTTTATTAAAGCACACATTTCGAAGACACTCTGTCGTGTTCGCTTGAAAATTATTCGCTCTTCGTTCGTATTATTCTAATTTCGAGCGTTTGGAGTTTACGATAAGTTTTGTTAAGTGTTTGATCACTTGAACTGAGACAATTATTATCGTGAGTTGACATTTTTTTCAAAATAAAAGAATAATTAGAAAGCAAGCAAATGCTTTTTTTAAAACGGCGCGCGAAAACATTCGTACGAATTCGCAAAGGTAAAAAATAAATTAAATTACCGCGAACAACATTAAACTTTTCAACGTAGCAACTTTCAATGCGATCTACTGTTTAAAATGATGTAACGCTAGAATTGATTCATCTTTGTTTTTGAATGTGTGTTTACCTTTGAAAACATTCACTGCGGTAAAAGTGCAACTAATGCAAAAGTTAAGATAGAACAAATCAATTATCACTTATTCTAAAGCAAACATTTGTGCTCAATAGTTTTCAATGTTAAAGAAATAGAAGCGAAAGTTTTTCGCGTTGTTGAAATCGATAAAAAGGTTGCTCTACTTTTCTACGCTAACGAAATGTGAAGTAAATTCACTCATTGTTTTCACTAGAAAATAGTTTTAATTACTCGCGCACACACATCGTTTGATTCTTGCACAAATTTAATTAGATCACAAGAAGCGCGTCAGATGAGCGACAAAAATAAAAAGCGAAATTATTAAACAAATGCATGCATCTACGAAGCAGCTTTCATCAAATGCGTCGATCATCTATGAAGCAGAATTTTCGATTGCACATCTCGCGGCAGAATTCCCGCTGACCACAATGTTGCTTTAATTCGAAGCTTTTTAACCTCAACGTTGATAGCGAATACAAAGTAGAACAAGAATGAATTACTAGTGAATCGTTTTGATTAAATAGCTCTTCAAAGGAGATATCGTTACTTCGTTTTATGCAGCGCACAAAAGCATTCGCATTTTCGTGAAACACGCACATAAAAGATAATCGCGATGAAATTGAAATTTTTGTTGGCATTCGAGAGCGACGCATCTAAGAAACACTTACCATTATCCATTCTTGGCGAATGCACATTAGTGAGAAAATTGTTTTATCTTCACCTCACGAATAGAATAACTTTGGAAAAGGTTCACAATTAGATTAGAACCGAAACATTTTGACAGTGTTACTCTTATTTAAAACATGAGATACGAAGAGACATCCGCAATGCATCATAACTGCACGAGTACTTCATTTCGCCAATTTTTTGACAGCAACAACTAACATCTAACGCTCGGTTCTATCGAGGCACACATACACGCGAACAATCTGATCGCCATCTCATGGTTACTCCAAAACTGTTCTAAATTAGGCCGCTTCAACTGTAGAAATGCGATCAGAGCGAAAGTAAACCGCTGCCAAATCTAGAGCTTAGCATGCTCGCTATCAGGCAACAAAAGGACGCTATAGCAACACTGAAGCGCTCATATTCGCTATTGATTGTTCATTTTCACCTAATTATCAGTGGAAAAGAGAATAAGTCTATCGCAGTGTATCAAGTGGTGAAATCGAGAGAAACTTGTTATTTACTTTTATTGGAGTCAGTAAAAAGTTAGAAATCGACACATTATGGACCTTAGCGTTAGATTAACTTAGTTTATTCTTCTTTCACCGACTCCTCGGTGGCTTTTGCGTTTGTTTGCACTTTATTTTCAGCTTCTCGTTCTAATTGGGCCCTCTTCTTTGAACCAGATACTATGTCATCAATACGTAATAGGAGAACGGCAGTCTGAAATTACGAAAAGATTAATAAGTGATGATATTCAAAATGTTAATCAAATACCTCAACTGCTGTTTTATACGCTTGAAGTTTAACTGCCAGTGGATCCCATATACCAAGTTCCTTCATGTCAGCAATCTCACCTGTCTCGCCATTTATTCCCCAAGTTTTAAAATCTCCAGTCGCATGTTTGGCCCTCAAAGCAGTGAGGGTTCTTATTGTATCACCACCACAATTCTGGATTAGTGTTCTGGGAATAACTTCTAAAGCTTTAGAAACGGCACGATAAGGTCGTTGATGAAGTCCAGTTATGCTTTTTGCTGAATTATTTAAGATCTAAATAGAGAAAGCTATTTTTTATCTTGGAATATTTATTTTAAATTACCTTTCCAACAGCCATCTCAACTGCACCACCTCCTGGCACAATGTATGGCTCCAATAAAATATTACGAGCCACACACATAGCATCTTGTAAATTTCTTTCAACCTCATTTAGAATATCCTTGCTGGCACCTCTTAGCAAAATGGTACAAGCTTTCGGATTTTTACATTCGGTTATGAAACAGAAATATCTGTAAAAATTAAAGTCCAATCAGTAAATTTTAATTTAAATTTCAAATATCACGCACTCATCTCCAATCTTGACGATTTCAAACAATCCTGCCTCTTTGCCAATGTCTTCTTCTTTTATTTCATCAGTTCGATTAACAATTGTAGCTCCACAAGCTCTTGCGATTCGATTGTTATCGGTTTTCTTCACTCGTCGAATACATGAAATGTTAGCTTTCACTAGATAATGTTGAGCCAAATCAGAAATTCCCTTTTCTGTTACTACAACATCCGGTTTAAACTTTATTATATCAGCGCAAATCTGTTGAATGTATTCTTCTTCGATTTCCAATAAACGAGAGAAATCACCTTCTTTGCTGATTTCAACATCAGTCTAAATAAAAATAAAAAATAATTTAAATTTGCATTAATCGCTAATGACATCCTTACTTGACTTTCACCTTTCTTGTATTCCAGTGAAGAATCGAGCAGTAAAATTCTAGGATTTTCAATATACCTGAAAAAGACAACTAAGCAAAAAAGGAGTATAAAAAGAATTTACCTTCTCATTTTTGAATGAGTGACATCTTTGTTAAGCATGATTCCGCTCAAAACTCGAGATTGTTCAATAGAGCCTCCAGGTATTTTTTCTACTTTTGCGTATTTTTTAATATCTATTTCTTTGCGACCTTTTTCTTCCAAATACACAGTTTTAACAGCTTTCAAACCGAGTTGACAAGCAAAATCTCCCCTTAAATATTACTTATTAGTTAGAAGGCGGATCAAAGAAAATAACAAACCATTTTCCAAGCATTTTCGTTCCAATGCAAGTTCGAACCACTTCAATCACTTGTTGTTCGTTATTTAGATCAACAGGGACCGCAATTTCTTCTCTTAAAATGCGAATAATATCTTCGAGAGCGTGACGGAAAGCGCTAATAATGACTGTTGGATGAAGATTTTGCTCCAAGAATGGTTGAGCAACCGACATCAATTCGCCAGCTAAAATAATAACCGAAGTTGTTCCGTCACCAACTTCTTCGTCTTGAGTTCGACTGATTTCAATCATAGATTTCGCTGCCGGATTTTGTACGGTTATCTCTCGCAAAATTGCGTTACCGTCGTTAGTCATTACAATGGATCCCATAGGATTCATTAACATCTATAAATAAAAAGCAATGGTTAATTTACTGAAAACAGACAAATATGAAGTCCCAACAATCGGAACTGTGTGCAGCACAGATCAAACTCTCAAATGGACAGTTTTAATCATCAATAGTTTACATGAGTCATTGCTCACAACGGGTGAGTGTGGGTGAGAGCATTTTGGGTGTGAACTTCAGAGTTAGAGTTAAACCAAGAAAAGGAACAAAATTGTTTATAATCGAGGAAAGATTTGAAGCAAAAACATGAAACAAAGAGGGTGACTACCTTCAACATTGCCCTCGGACCGAGACATGTGCGAATCACGTCCGCGATCGCTTTCGCCGCTTTCACATTGTTCAACTGGACTTTTCGTCCGCTTTCCCTTTTCGTGTTTTGGCCTTTAAAGCGAAAAGCGGTTAAAAACGAACAGATAGAGAAGTAGCCTTACTGAGAACCAGGATTTGAGGAGCGCTTGCGAATGGATTCATTGTTCTTTCACTGAAATTCGGTTAATTTTAATCAGCTTTTCACACAATTCTCGAAAGCGTGTTTCGCCTCTGTGCGCTTCAAACTGCCATCTGTCGGCAGCCGCTTCTTACTTTCAAATGCGCTTAGGCTTGCGTTAAAAAGAGGTCGCTTCAATCGCGATTTGCGATTATTAGATTAACGAAGGATTAATGCGGAGTTGCATAAAAATGATCGCAGTTACTTCGAAAATGCTTTAATAACAGTTTTGCTGCTTTAAATTCATCAGAATTTTGATTAGTCGAGACTCAAAATTTTCACCCAAAATTGTACTTTGTATTCGCTTTTCAATGTTCTTGGGTTTTGAAGTAAACTTCTATGCTAATTTGAAATTTGTTTTTAATTTTTGCTTGCTTACAACGTAACCATTTGAGTGATTGAAAAGCTTTTCTTACAATAGTTAGACATAGTTAACATTCAAATGCGAAATTGAAAGATCTATAGTTCCATAAGTATATATAACGCTTGTGAGACGTTTTATTCCCTTGCGAATTTTATAATTAAGTCTATGGGGAAATTTTTTGTCTGATGATACTAGCTAACAACTTCACTGATTTAGATCAGATTTTACTAACTTTATGCTGATGGCTTGTCGAAATATCCGCTTGATAAATGACAATTTTCATATTTCATCCATTTCACACAAAATATTTAAAAGAAAATTAGAAATAAATGAAAAATAAAAAATTTGTATCATCAAAAGTCAAATTCGATTAAAATTCATGAAATCGGTCGCTAGTAGTATTAATGAACATTTTCTCCATAGACTTAATTGTAAAGTTCACCAACGAATAAAACTTTTTGCACGAACTTTTAGGAGCGCAAAGGCATGTTGGATTCTTTAATATTATATTTGAATTTAAGGCAAACTTTTGTTAGAAAACTCTGAAATCATTCGAATGCTTTGCTTGTTAGTTGCGAATTTCACATTCATCTATTAACATTTTTGCTTTAGCGCTTTTAAAATAAAGTTTAGACAACAGATATTATGAACACTCACGATAGTTCGAAAAAGTTTGAGAAAAAAGTTGAAGTTTAAATTGCACCAATTTTTAATTGTGATAGCGAATGATACTCTAGATCTAAACTTGTTTTAAAGGAGAGACTACAAAAACATCTCAAAAAAATTTTTTAACTACTCTTATTTGTTTTTAACAAATAAATTTTTGTATCCTTTCTCGCATAGAAATCAATTTTTTCACAATTATTTACGCTTCTCACATTCCGTAAACTATTTTTACACTTTATTTAAATCTCGAAAAAGAAGAGGCGTCGAAAAGCGAAGAATTAATGTTTTAAAAAATCAATTATACTCGCAAAAGTAGTAAACAAGCGCTCGTAACAGCGAAATATAGTTGCCTACGTAATTAAAGCGACGAACGTAATCACCAACATAAACACCAATTTTGAGTTTTAATAACTTTCTCTCATTTTTGCACAAATCAAGAGAATAGCGCAAGTGGAATCTAGAGAATCAAAATATTTTCATTTTTTATCTCACTCTGACCGAAAACGATTTTATGGTGTAATTTCCTTTCAATACACTACGTGGTTTTTCGAACACCGGTACTAAACGAAAATGAAACATTTTATAACTTTATGTACAGTGCTAGCCAATAAGTTGCATATCTTATCCACAAACAATATTTAATGATGAAATAAACCATTTTTTGGACAGCACTGTAAGTTCAAACAAAATTTGAAAATTTACTCACCTTTTTAAGAGCGCGCAAACATTTGCTCTGCTGCTGAGCAGCACTGCTAACATTTATCTGTTGCTATAACTCAATCGTAAGTGAAAAATTGATTTTCGCATTTCCTAAAAATTTTTTATTGAATAAACGGTGCTCGAATTGAACTTCCTCATAAATTCTCAACGTGGGCGCGAGTAATTGAAACAAATAAGCTTTTAATTCTCTAGTGAAATTAAATTTTTCACATTTTTTTTGGCATTTGGTTTTTCCTCTTTTGCTTTTGAGTTCCATTTGACAGAAACAATTTTCTTTACATAAGCTTTAATGCTCAGTTTGTTTAGTTTTTCATAACTCACAAAATCTGGTGACTTCCCATCTTTTTGGGCTCCGAAAATCTACGAAATCTTTAATTTTTCTGTGCGAATTTTTCTTGCTACTTCCATCAAGCATTGTGTTCTATAAAAATTGACAAAAGCCTCGTTTGAAAAGTGTGCTTCAAAGTGGAAGCACATTATCAAAAGTATTTTGTTAACAAAATTTTTGAAAAAACAAGCAAAAAGCTTTCTGCGAGTATAGTCGATGACAGAATGTTTTGCGATTATTTTCACTAATTTTTGCATAGATAAGAAAGCAAAACATTTTGTCCTCGACTGTATACCTCATTTTGATAATTTCTCTATTTATTTCTACTTTGGAGAAAAATTTGAGCCACGATAAAGTTGAAGTTGAAGTTTAATTTGTTGAAGTATTCGTTTTGATATGATCGATGCGCTAGCTTACGATCTTATGTTTTTGTGCATGTTCACTTCGTGCAGCCGTAATTTCAATTTGTTTCTTTTCATTTAATTTAAAAATTAAAAAAATCGCTTATTTACTCTTCTTGAAACATTTTTCTTGTGGCAATTCTCAGATAAAAACTTTCTTCGACTCTACAAACTTCAAAACGAATCTTGGATTAATTGCTCGATCAACGTTGAAGACGCGTGTTGACACAATGCTACTTTTCACTCGCAATTCGAGCGTTAAACTCATTTTGAAATATTTTCGACGTTTTTCGAAAGTTTTCGCTTAACGAAAGTTGCCATGTGTAAAAATGAAAAGTTCGAAGTTCGTTTGTGTTTGAAATTTAATTAACTTTAGTGACAGCAGTAAACAGCGGTAATTATAAGCTTCGATGCTCGATGAGCTTATTGAAGCGAGTTGCATTTCCGAATTATGTTATTCTAAGCAAAGTTGCGCGAGTTTGTATTCGCGAAAAATGATCGAACGATTGACGTCAATTTTGTTGTTAAAAATAATTTGATAGTCGACGAGCGATTATTTCTTCGAATCCGAAAGTAATTTCAGACACGAATAAAAGGTGTGTGGAGCTAGACGAGGAAGAGAGAGAGAAAGAGGGAGAGCGAGGAAAGAGAACCCTGAAGAGAGAATGTGGAGAAATAGTGAGAAATGAGCGAAAAAGCGATGTGCGTTGACGCAGCATAAAATCGATAAATTTGTCCAGGACTTGACATGTCTTTCCGAGGCTTGCTCCACTGAAACCCGTGTTAGAGATGGAAACGTTGCTGCTTTTCGAACAGCAGCATCTGCCACACGTTTCGCGTTTGTGTTTGCAATGAGTTCGTGTTCGATTAACGCTTTTTATACGATTGCAAATTTCGGATCGAGTATTGAGGAGAAGCCGACATCGGATGCTGCATAATGTTCTGCTTTGCTCGTGATGAAACTCCTGTTCGACAATGCTTTTCTGCTCGATGCGATTCTAGGCAATGAAAAACCGCGTCGCTCTCTTGCAGCCAAATCAATCGAATGGATTTGCTTCGCACTGAATTCAAATTGCCACTTTTCTTCGGCATTGTTTGCAGAGTTCAAAAGGACTTTTTTAATATGCTTACACGTTCGCAATACACTTGAATGTCATTTCGCTGTCGATTGTTGGCATTTCTCTTTGGTTGAATTATCAATGGATTTGAACAGCTCAAAGTGAGTGCCGCTTTCATTTATAAATCGCTTCTTCTTCTTCTGCGGTCAAAATGGGTTGAGAAAATGCATTTTCACTTTTATTTTACTCTCCGGTTTTCTTTCATTTTTTGGCGGTTTTAAAAGCTGTTCACAATTCAATGCCTATTCGCTGTTATTTACAAATTCTCGAATTTGTTTTTTGAAAAAAGACGTAAAAAAATTTGCTTCTTTTTATAGCTTCAGAACTAAAAATAGATCGTATTGAATATTGTTCGCTTAGCGACACACACACACTTCTGTAATACGCCGTAACGAAGTCACGCAATTACTTCACGAATTAATATTTCAAAACATTTTTAAATCATGTCAAGCGAATGGTGTATGCAAAGTGACATTATAACGATGACAATTGTTTCTATTAATCACAGTAATTAAGCGATCAAAAAATTTTCACTCGTTTCGTGGGCGACGCGTTTCGAGCTTCAAAATGCTTGCCATTCGTATCGATAAGTTTGACATGATTTGTTTCACGCTATTCTCGGCATCTACTTTTTTCGACTCTTATTATTAGTTGAAATCGAAACGAAACATTTGGAAAACAGGGTGCACGGAAAAAATTCACTTTCGCTATCGATCTCATTGCGTTTGCGATTTACTTTCGAGCAAAATAAGCGACGATTTCAACATCCCTTTTGTGGTTTAGCTCGAGATTTATTTTCTGTGACTCATTCAGAACTCGAGGGGCGAATGACATAAATTAAATTAATGATCGCTAATATCCGATTTCAAATTGCCGGTGGCCGATTTTGTTTGCATAAATTGCATGTAAATTTACATTGTGCACAATTTACATCTTAATACAGATGAAAATTTGATATGAAATTTGTTCGGTGAAGTAAAATAAATTTTTACTTCAACGTTTTTATCTATTTCAATATATCTTCATCTTTATCATAAATATTCTATTGTTTTACGCATTTTTTTTCTGAAACGGCGAATTTCATTAACAAAGCATAACTTTCTATAGTCAACAAACTTTTTCTATTTATTTATGTAGCCACTTTTTTTTACACGAGAAACGCGATGCGCATATTTAAATTGAGATGCGGACATATGTTTTGCTTGGAAAATTAACATCGTTGTCATTTCGCTTTCATTTTTTTACACGTTCCTAGCAATTATCATCAATTAATCAATTAAAATTATTTAGAGAATATTTTACTCTTCTTCGCAGCGCTGCTTGTGTTTTATGTGTTTTTGGGAATCGCTGGCCAATTTCACAATGCAGCGCTATTTTACGCTCGATAAAACTTTTTTTGCGCTGACAAAAGCTAATTTTCAGTGCTGGCTAGGCTTAAAATAAAACTTTAAGATAATAAAATAAATTAGGAGACGCAAAGCAAATTCACAAGCTTGTACTGCATGAAAAGAGTGACTATCGTTGCTTATTCTGGAGAATATCCTTTTTTGAATTAATGCACATACTTATATACGGGTTATTGTATATTAAAATATGAGTAAGCTGATATGGAGGCTTCGCTATCTTACTTACCTTCTAAGCATATAGTGGGGACAAAATTAAATTAAAGGGCATCCAAGTCAAAACTTTCACAAAGTTTTTATCGTTTAATGTCACATCTAATGCGAAATTAAATTTGAATTTTCTCACTAGAATTTAATAAAATTGAGAAATAACACTTTAATAGAGTTTTCCTATTCAAAGTTTTTTGACTTTTTTCTTTTCTTAAATATTTATTTTGAAATTTTTGTGAATGAAGAGCATTAAGTGGCCCATGAAATTTAGAGAAAATTTCTTAAATTAATAGCGCAGCAAGTAATTAGGACGAGAAAAAAGTTTGTAAAAGTTTTACTCTAAAATCTTTTTGGTTCGTCTAACTCATTAATCAGATTTCCAAAATTGCAACGTTTTAGACTCTTCCACCTTAACCTATGAGCAAAAACACTTTTTTATGCTTTTCGGGGCTGAGGAAAAAAACAACTGAAAACTTTAAAATTTGCTTTTAGGCATATTATATGATTATGAGTATTAATAATGTATTATGTTATGTGTATTAATTTTTCACAAGCTCATGAGAAAGCAAAAGCAAAAAATTTTGTAGCAAAGTTGTAAAGTGTTATGAGTGCGGCAATTTGCAAAACGTAAAACTACAAAAGCATTTGCTTTGCTTAAAAAGATGATTTTTATTTTAATAATAATAATTTTATAAAATCGGTGCGTAAAGAAGCTTTTGGAGCTTTTTTCAGGACCAAATTGCTTATAAGAAAAGTTCGTTTGATCATCGATTAGGTGAAAAAGTCGAAAACTTGAGTAAATTTTAAATTTTTATATTCTTAATGTCAAGAACGTGGCGCAATTCGCGTATCAAAAATCAGGCGCTGCTTGTTCTTAAAATATTTTTTATTTGCCTTTTATTTATTTCACATTGAAAGATTATGTGATTTTTAATATTCTTTGAGTTTTGTCGGTAAATCAAAAATGCTTGAAACAGTTAAATGAAAATTTACTTCAATTTATTTTCGCTTATTGCTTTTGGTCAAAACGCCTAAAATTATTCAAAAGCTCTTTCATAATGAAGAGAAAACTTTTTTTCATGAATAAACTTTTTTATTTTAACTTTGATCAAAGCTCAATTCACATTTATTATACACAATGAATATTAATAAAGCGAAAACGTCGCTTTAATACTATGAGAAGCGCTTCGGGACATTTTTTATTTTTGTTCAAATCTTCTTATTATGATCATTTTTTGTTACTTATATCAACTTTTTTCCATAAAATAATTCAATTTACGTCTATCTTTCTATCGTTTTTTCTTAAACTTTAATTTATGTTATCTGTCACAATGTAAAGCTACGTGAAGTTCTTATAAACCTTACAAAAGGTAAATTCAAAAGCGATTGATCGGCAAATTATTCGATCATTAAATAACCGCTTAATCAATTGCGTTGATTAAATGCTAACATATTAAACGCCCACTCTTTCATTGATTTTCTTCTTTCTAAACTAATGCTATTTGATATCTAAATGTTTTAATATTGCGATAAGAAAAATTTTTACAAGCGCTTTGATGAAATAAATTGGCACAAAAATGTTTTAGGAAAGAATTTTGTCTCCACAAAACAATGTATAACATTTTCTATGTAATTACAGTATTCTGTGCGTTTGCCTCGTTAGAGGAGAAATTAATGACGACTAAAGCTTAATTATGAGATAAGTTTGCGTTCGATAAATTTTTCGCTGATAAAAAGCCGACAATATGATGCGATTTTGGCGTGCTTTTGCTTTTTAAAAAGCAATTTGATTAAAAGAGGAAAGTTTTAGTTTAAGAAATACATTTTCAAGCAATTATTTCATATTATTTCCTTGATTGAATGGCAAAACGTTTTTGGAAAGTTTTATAAAAAGAATATAGAAAATTGCGAAGCTATTTTTCCGATTTGAATATAAATGAACGTCGATATTATTTCGAAATTAATTTTTCGCAAAAGCTTTGATTTTCAAATCAAAATGCTGAACTCGCTTTTGTGAATTGACTTTGCTTGCAGTCATCGAAATAGAGTGATGTTACTTGTCCACCTTGATTTGAAAATAGCTAATTTCAATATTAAAGATGTGGATAAGATAAGCAACTTTTTGTCCATTATTATATCTCGCAATCGCATCCATTTGATGAGACAAACAAAACGATTTTTCGCTTTTTATCAGTCAATCTGCATGATATTAATCGAACCTCTTGCGTGATTTTTGTTAAAAATTAATTCGCGGGTCACCGTCAAATTAACTCTATGGAGAAAATTTATTTCACACAAAAAAAAATTATTTAAACCTCTTAGAAAACTTTTATTCTATTCATGAACATTAATTGATCGTTAAAAATCCTACTTGCATTTTCTTTAATTATGTATTACAAAAAAAGAGATTAATGATGTAAGCCGCCTTCAGAAAGTCAAAGTATTAAGCTCAAAAATTTAATTTAAAAAATAAATTGATTTTCAAGTGTTTTCAGTCAATAAAAACCATTGGACGATATGGTTTTTATATGAGTAGGTAGTACGATCACAACCTACACTTATTTTATTAATACATTATCTCATAGACTAGCTCAGTAATTGTTTTTTAACTGAAAAAAGTTCAATTGAATCATGTTGTTGTAAAATTCATGTTTTTATTAAATATTTACGCTTAAAACTTTGATTTCTCGAAGGCTCACATTGTCAATCTTGTAACACACAATTTAAGAAAATGTAAGTAAAATTTTCAACAATCAAAGCTCATGATGTTTTACGTTGTTTAAGTAAAGTGATGGTTTTACATTTATTGAAAGAGCGTAAACTTAGAAAAGAAATTGTCTTTTTTTATCATGATAGTAAATTTTTATATATTTGATTTTATGTCAAATTTAAGCTCAAATGTAACTCTATTACGTAAAAAAAAAATCGAATTTTTTCAATAATTTCGTAAATCACTAAAATCAAGTTCAGTTTTGTCATGCCATGTTGAGTCGATTAATTGCATAGACAGTCCTGATAAAACTCAATATGGTCAAAACTTAATATGATTTATAATTTTTTTTTTCTTTGAATATATTTGGAAAAATTCAAGTGTTAAAGTTGATGTTCAAAATTAAAGATAAATCAGAAAAAGTTTCTTCATCGTGGCGTAGTAAAATTGAATTTACTATTAATTTAAAACTCTGGTCGAAATGGAATAAAAACTTTTGGACCATATTATAGAATTCAGTCGGTGAAAACTATTTTTGAATTTGGTTTTTTAATTTTTAAACGAATTTTTTCCCTATAAGCAATAATATTAATAACAAATTTATTAACATGTGTAAGAAACATTTTTCATGATTTTAATTCATAAAAAATTAAAGCATAATAAAAGTTGTATCATTAAAACCCACCTAAGCAATAAAAGCTCGAATCCAATTTCGTGAATTTTGAGTTTTTGCTTTAACATATTTCTAAAATTAAATATTCATAAGCGGTGCTTCAACTAGATGTTCAGCAACGAAAACAAAACGTAATTGCCAGCTCATACTCTACCAACTACATTCAAATTATTAGAATAAGAAGGAAGATGCCTAAATAACTTTTCGGTTGAAATAAATTTTTCAAAAAACTTTATGTAAGAGAAAAATCTTTCATCCTCGCTAGCCAGAGAAAGAGACAATGCGATTTCGCCATTCTTTGATTTTGGCAACTCTATTTTACAGCAATTTAATTAAAAGAGAAAAGTTTTAGTTTAAGAAGTAAATACATTTTAAAACAATTATTGCGAATTTAAACCTTAATTAACGGCAAAACGTTTTTGGAAAGTTTTATAAAAAGAATGGAGAAAATTGCAAAGCTTTGTTTCCGATTTGTATGTAAATGAACGTCGATATTA